>OX381707.1:22243026-22533026 GCA_947462335.1 Harmothoe impar
TGGAGCAAAATTTTTCAGGAAGGCAGACATTAACACCCCCCCCCCCCCTGCCCCTCCTCAGTCTCCTCAAGGTAGATTTTATGTGGGAAATCCTAAAGTTTATGAGACTTTCATGAGACTTTGGCATTTTTAGACATATCATTAAAGCCAAAAAAAAAGAAGTTGTGTTCGGGTAGCATGACCGAAAATAAATAGGGTCAGTAGGTCGCTTTTTCTTCTTTTTGTAAAAATAGTAATTCTAGTGGTAAAATGGCCAAAAATGGCTTAAATTTCTCATAAATAAAAAAAAATGGCCCCCCAAAAAATAGGGTCGGCCCCTAAAATATTGGGTCGTTTTTTTTAGGCCTTACTAGAAAAAAGTCATAGAGAAAATACCCCTAAATTGGTGCATTCTGAGGAATTAGGGAGCAAATTGTGCTTGGAAAATTTTGAAATTCTACCTTTTAATTGATGGGTTCTGTGGAGTTTTCCTCAGTTTGATTTCTATCTTTAGATGGTTTCATTTTGAGGGGTTTAGAGACATGCTGCTCTAAGAAAACTGCTGAATTGGTATAGTCTGAGGATTTGCTCGCTAAATTGTTTAAAAGATATTACCCTTTAGATTGATGTATTCTTATGGTTCTGGGAGCATGTTGCATTAGGACAATTTTGAAATTAGAATAGGTATATTCTGGGTAGAGAGGGGTACATAATGCTCCAAGAATTTAGGAATTCTATTTTTAATTTTATGTCTTCTGATGAGTTTTAGAACATGATATATTTGATCCAGGGAAATTAAAAAATTCTACCTCTAGATTAGTGTCAGATTGGTGCATTCTGTGGGCATCTTGCTGCAGCATGACTTTAAAATTCTACCTCAAGATAATAGATTTTTTCTGATGGGTTTGTGGGTAAATTGCTCCATTTTTCTGTTGTTATTTGAAAAGCTGTAGCCTATACTTATAGGCTATATTGAAATGCTTTAAACTTTGGTTCTAATTGGAATATTTACAAAATTCTGTCAGATTTAGAAGCCCAGACTATCCCTAATGTCCCTGTCGCATTTTCCAAGGCTCCTGTCGCATATTTTTTGCGACATTGCGACAGTTGCCCAGCCCTGTTTGAATGGATAGATTCTGAACATAACAATTCAAATTCTGTGGCTTAGTACAATAGATAGACCTTTTCAAGTACTGTCGCTTAGTGCAATATATTAGACTCCAGTGTGGCGATGAATTGTAAAGTGCTATACAGAGTACAAAATGCCCGGTTAGTATTAGTCTATGTTCAGTGGCACCCTCTAGTGATCTGCCATGTAACCATCTATACACGGGTGTCCATCTAGTAGTCATGTCTTTCTGTCTAACCCTTTTGTCGTTTTAAAACAATCAAGTGCTAATGCTGCATCATGCCAACCTTATGGATTCGATAGACTCCTGAAGGGTCGGCATAAGGCATGAATGCAGGCCTGGCGAGTTACTTACCAGGGCTGCATTCATACATTGTAACAACACAAGGCATACCACATTAAAGTACACAGCGTTCCTAAAAAGGTTGATATTACCTTACAGAGTTTGCAGACCGAGTGCGGGGTGCCATGTTGAGGCGTTACTGCTTCCACGTCTGGGTACAGAACTGGCACGAGGTGTCGGCCACCCGGCAGCACCACGAGCAGATGGAGCGGCTCGCGGCACGAGCACGCTGCCGCCGCGCACTCACCCACTGGATGCACTGTATCCTTATAACTACCGGGGTACCTTAAGTCTCGAGTAGAAGCCGAATCTTTGTATCAGTGGTCCCCCCTAACTTTGGAAAATTCTATAAGCTGAATCTGGTGTTTAATTTGGGCCACTTTAGTGCTGTAGTATTACTCCCAAAACCCTTGTGTATAAGCCGCACCCTGAATAGGCATGTTTTGATATCAAATTAAAGCTGCTTCTGATGACTATGCGAAACATTACGGTATGTGACCTGCTCAAGTATGAATGATATTCTTCCAGATCGTGATGACATGATATGAGTGGCACAATTTTATCGACACCAGGCCTAAAACCGTTTTTTTTAACGTTTTCGAAAAAGTTTTGGCAATTGATTTTGATTGACCAAAATCATTAATGTATATTATTTATCTTGATTAAAAACTACCGAATATTTTTCTCGGCAACTGTCCAGGAGTACATACAATTTTTATTTACAATCTCATGTAACAACCACAGAAAATCAACCTTAACATTGACATAGATGTGAATATGAAGCGAGAAAAACGCGAGTTAGTCGAGATAGCGGAGTGCCATTATGAACGGAATCTACAGGTAGGGGTTACTGTTAATGTGTATTTTAGGGAAATGTCTGAAACAAGAATTGGGCGATTTGATGTATTCTAAATCTACAACCATGACATTTATGCATTTTTTACTATCAAGCTTTTAAGCAGACTACTTAAGATTTTACTTTTCCATTATGTTATACATATTATATGCTTTTGATTCATCCAGGAAGTAATTTCACTAATAATTATGTGCAGGAGGCTGGGGAGGGGGGGGGGTATTGGCTAGCTATTGTATCACATCATCTGCAGATGAACACTACGCTCGTTTATGGCCAGGTTTAGGGCTGAGATGGTTTACTGCTGAGAGATGTGGTATAGCGTTGTCTTGGCGTGTGTTTCAGCGTGTGGGACTGGGAGGACTGCGGCTCTACGTGCGGATACAACACCTACAGGCACTACGACGTGACCGGGCAGACCAGCACAGACTCACTCAGGTACACTCTCACCTGTTAACCCTGTAAGGGCCGCATACTGCTTTAATGCACTATGCCCCCTGGTCGACGTGATGCATGAATGCAGCACTGGCAAGTTACTCGCCAGCGCTGCATTCTTGCACCATGCCGACCCTACGCAGTTGATAGAGTAATAAAGTGTCTGCATGATACATTGATGCATTATGACTACCAAGAGTACGAATAGCACAATAAAAGTATTATTAACCTTGAGGTATTACTTTGATTGTTGAGGGACCTAATGGTAAAACAAGTTGCATTTTAGTTATATATAAACCTAAATGGTAGTTATAGGACCCCTGTATTGATAGTTCTTCTCTACAATTACCATTAGCTGCCCCTATACAATGCTAAGACTGTTTGTGTTTGGTTGCTCCAGTTGCTGCGCTGGGGGTGGACGGTGTGGCAGGCCCGCTGTGAGGAGCGACTCGAGGCACAGCTCGCTCCCGCCACCCGAGTAGCTCACATCTATCACAGGTACATTTACCCCTACAATTTGTCAAATTCAATGCGATTATAAGGCATTTCATGAAGGATTATCTCATGTAAAGATGATATAAATTGCCAAATAAATTATGATGACGATATAAGTAGGAGCAAGGCCATTCATAGTGGAACTAAAAGTTGTCTTTGACACAGGGTAACTTGATATTATTGCAGGCGTATAGAACTGCGTAAAGCCTGGACCGTGTGGACGGACTATGTGAGCTGGAGGAACTACAGACAGGTCAGTACTGCGTATAACCTGCATGTTGCGTATAACCTGTACCTAGACTTGGAGAACAATGCAAAACCTGCGCCTGGAGTCAGATAATGGCTATCTTAGGCAGGCTCATTTTTTAACAACAAATGAGCACTCACTTTAATAGTACTCTTTTTTTCCGTCCTTATCAAACATGTACCTATTTGCGTTTCATTTAGCTGACAATGTATTCATGAATCTGGAAAACTGAAATATTGATAATATAAATGCCCTTGTGAGTTTGTGATAAATGCAGTACATACTCCCTATCCATGCCTCTCTCTATACCTTATATTGTTCCCCTACCCCCCCCCCCCCCCACCAGGCGGCATACATGCGTGCTGATGCCCACTTCTACCTGACGGCCCTACCCCGCTGTCTGCGACGACTCGCTGACCACGCAGCCTACTCCAAGCACAAGAGGGAACAACAGGAGACGGCCATGGCATTCAGAAGGTAGGCACATGCTACTCTAGGTTAACACAAGTCATGGTCTAGGGGCAGTCATGGAAAGTCAGGGAATGTTTTATTGGAACTTTGCCGCAATTCAGGGGAAAAAAAAGAAGAAGAAAATTTGATATGTAACAAAACCTACTGGAAGTGTGGGGGTAAAGCTGAGGCATATTAAAAAAGCGGCTATAGGATGCATACCTCTGATGTGATCGGCCCTGATGCCATCAGTTGGACGAGATCCGTCCATAAGTTTAACATTGTGAACTTTTATCCGATGACAGAATTACAACTGATTCACATTAGTCGAATACACCCTTATGGCTGTATTGCAGCATACAATAAGGGAAATCAGGGTAATGCTATGATGTTAGTGCTGTAGGGTGATTTGTGTGTTTTCTCTACCCCAGAGAGAACCTGTCGGCACGCTTCTTTTATGGCTGGTACAAGGCATACAACGTCAACCAGGACACACGCATGATGCAGAATATGGTAGGGTGTTTGGATTTAAAAAAAAAGTAAAATATAATTCTGATATCTTTGTTTTTATGTCCAGAAACATGTAAAAAGACGAATATAAATAAGGGTCAACTAATATGGAGTATGGAATTGCACAACTGGTATAGATACGTCTATGATAGAATATATCCCAATCTTGCCCCCAACATTGGCGTCATATATACCGTTATTAGTGTTTAGGAACATTCGCTTCTTGAACTTAAAGTGTGGTTATAGGAGGAAGAGTTAAACATTCCAGCATTTGTACATAAGCAGTATTCAAGAAAGTGCTTTGCCGTAAATTCTCGCATAGAAGCTTCGGCTAGTATGTGAGTCAGATCGGCAATGTGGCCTATATGATTTGCTCAGAGTAAGGGTGCGGTTTATACACGCGATGTTGCTACTATGGTACAGTATTAAAAGTCAGCATAATCAGTTCGCTGGTGCGGCTTATAATATCGGCCCGAAGTGGAGGTGAGGCTTACAGTACCGACCTGAAGTGGGGGTGCAGCTTATGTGCCAGTTAGGCTTATATGCTAGAATTTACAGTAAATACATTTAGTATTGTAAAATAGAGTCATGGTTTCACCCATCATTGCAGGCCGTACTCCACAGAGAGGAAATCCTGAAAAGGAGTGTCTTCAAATTCTGGAAGATCAAGACACAAGATGTCCTCGAGGATCTCTTCAAAACGGTGAGTTTATAAAGGAATATTTATCACAATTTAATACAGCTGTGTTTGATTACCCTGTACCTTGCTAAAAACTCCTAGTAGAGTGCTTCGTACAATCCATCTGATATAATAATTAAACGGGTAAGACTAATTACATGTGTTAGAATTACAGCTCGTCCATTATGGTACCATGCTTTGTTTGTTTGTGTAGTCCATGCATCTATAGTAGTAGTACATGTACTGGAAATCTAAAAGTTTTCACTCCAGTCATAGCTAGCTTGTAGAATTTTGAAAAAATACAAAAATACTAGGTAAAACTAAATTGTGATATATTTTCTAAAGTAGATTAAAAGATTATGCAGTGCGTGTATATGTCAGATTGTCAGTATTCTGTGACGGTTTGGTTAAAGATGATCAATAAAGTCACTGTCCGTTAGAGCGTAAGTTGCCAAGTTGGTTTCTTTACTGAGTTCTAGTCCATCAATAACCGGACCCCAAGGTGTAGGCCGTCATCTTTGACTCAGGGAGCCATGCTCCCAGAGTCTTATGCGACGCCTCTGTGAGACGTTTTTCAGGGGAAATTACATTTTTTTCATTTTCAAAATCTTTCATAGAAACATTAGGCCAATCAATTAAAAAGTACACGTAATCTGATAATTGAAGTGTTTTCCTACCCAGGGATACAAAAAACATTCTTCTACCCCTACTGGAACCCCCTGAAAAAAATTGCTAAAGTAGACCTTGCCAAAAAACATCATTTTTTCCTCACTGTAGACAAACATGAATGTACTGGTGTAGACATTTCGTCGATTTCGGCATTTAGTGTTAAAGCTATGGAGGATCTGATTTTTAGCAAGGTGAGACGTTTTTTGTCAGACCAGAATTGGGTAGGAAGAGATCTGTGGACGAAAATCGTGTATGGTAGGGTCTGTGGGAGTTGGGGGTTACACACTACACATGCATGCTGCACATGCACATGCACACTACACATGCACACTACACATGCACACTACACATGCACACTACACATGCACACTACACATGCACACTACATTCTGGGTGGGTGAGAAGTTTTTTTGTCAGACCAGTTTGCCATCTGTGGACATAAAATCGATGTGGGGTGGATAGGGTTGGGGTTTGAGGGTATAATTGAGGTTAAGGGTGGGGCACACTACAGACAGCACACTACAGACAGCACACTACAGACAGCACACTACAGACAGCACACTACAGCCAGCACACTACAGACAGCACACTATAGACAGCACACTACAGGCATGCACAATATAGACACCACACTACAGCCAGCACACTACAGCCAGCACACTACAGACAGCACACTACAGATACCTGCCCTGAGTCTTTTGTGATTAGGATCACACGCTAGATCTTTCTTTGTGTGGCATGATATAAATGTAACATTACTATTACCAAGGTGTAGAAACACATGTGCGACTATAACACTAGTGTGCAAGGATAGCATTTAAAAGAGAATTCTATTTATTTTCTGAGCAATTATTTGGATAATATCCCGTTACATATTGACCTGTAGAGAAGGGGGATATTCATGGAAGGGTACATACCATCATGTGAGGAGTGCGTGATATATTTGAGAGAATATATAGATTACAACTGTAACAGGTTAAACACAATTTCAATTGGTACATTAGGTTTAGCATTCTGCATTTAGGTTATGGCTTTATAATATTGAAATGACCCTTCTCCTCCCCCCCTCCCACCACTTATCGTTTTGGAGAGTAACATTCAGTTGAAAAGCCTGCTACGTACATAAAACCGCTCAGATGTCTAAGCTTTTGTGGGATCTTAAATAGTCAGCATCCAATGATTTCCTCAAAGTAGAGCGTGCAGGTGTGTGCTATTTGTGAGACATGAGTAGTACAAGAGTAGGGGTGGGGTGGGACTTTAGATGAACCCCGGGGTTCCGGCATCTCTGTTACACACTGTGCACCCAGATGGTATGTGCCACATAATGCCAGCCGGTATACGACATATGATTACTTGAGCTGATACATGTACAATCCATCATGCTTCCCCACACCATGCTCACAGTGGCTATCCCCCTGCAGCACTACCAAACCTGAGAAGCCAACACACAAGCCATGATTCCTGATGCCAAAGAATGGGTAACCATGGGTTTTAGCTACAGTGGCACAGATGTTTATGATCTCGGGAGAGTTGGTTGGGTCCTTGCTGTTCATGTCATAACCAATTTTGTTGAAATTGATGAGCCTATCCACAGCAGTTATTGATGTAGACCACGAATAACAGCCGTTAGCCTTGAATGAAGGCACCCCTTAAAAGGGGAAAAATTCCTTTGAGGCCAAGTATACATAATTGGTTGATTTGTTAAATAGGGTTAGAGAATCTGCAATAGGGGAAGCGAGTGAATAATGAATGTTTAACGCAATGATAGACGGAAAAGTTCAAAGAGGTAAGGTAAGAAAAAATGTCAACACTTTTTGAGGAGGAGAGAGCATTAAGGATTCTAGGACTTTTGACCCCAGTCGTACTTAGCCCCATAATACTTGGCCCCCTGGTTAGCGGCCCCATGATCCTTCCCCCCCCCCCCCTTTATCTTATCACTAGTCCCATACAGTGTTACTCTGTACTATGTGTGTCATCTAAAAGTTGGTGTGCATCATCCTTCCAGAAATTCTTTGTTTTTGGATTTCCTTCTTTCAAAAAAATTGGGACTAAAAGTTGGTGTGCATCATCTGTGCATCATCTGGTAGGAAGGTGTTGTACAGGCATGCAGGAGAGGAAGAATGAACGAGGTCCTAGACCTTGAAGTATAACACAGAGCGGTTGGAGTTCCACCTGGTGGGTATATGTAGAACTAATTCCCGCTCGTTGTGAAAATATCACGAATTCTTTCTTTTGGCCCCAAATTACATTAAAAGTGAAGATATTTGAAAAAACGTGTTTTATATAGAAAGCTGATGCACAGCTGATGCATAGATGATGCACACCAACTTTTGGTCCCAAATTACATTAAAAGTGAAGATATTAAAAAAATTTTTCATAGAAACCTGATGCACAGCTGATGTACATATGATGCACATATGATGCACATCAATGTATGGTGACACATGACCTACAATACTAAAGTACCAAAAAAAGGGGGCAAGTGTCATGGGGCCAAAGGTCACGGGTGGCCAAGCATCAGGGGGCCACTATCCTTGGGGCCAAGTGTCAGGGGCCAAATGGCCATGAATGGCGCTAAGAATTGTTCGCTCGCATGGGAAAATTTGTCCAACCCCCAGTTGTAATATGATCATCATACCCCTCCCACCGCCAGATTTCTCTGTAGTTTTGCCAAAAATTTGTAAAAATTATAAATATAAAAAATTGAAATGAAGTTTTAGTATAGTTACTCCTTGAAAATTGTTTGTAAACACAAGTGGAAAGTAGGATGCAAAAGAGGATGTCATATTAGGCCACACTTTTTTTTTTATTTGGGTTACGGACACTTCAAAAAATTATCAATGCACGGAGGACGAAATAAAAGAAACAAAAAATAAAATAAAAGTTCGCCTCTTGGTATTTTATTTATTGTATGCACCGAAAGCTTGGATATCCCAATGTCGGAGGGAAAAATAAAATAATAATACCATCCACAAAGTGACTAGAAATACAATATTTTTCATGAATAGATTTTTTTTCAATGATTTTCAAAAACCGAGAAAATGTTGATATCCCATTTTACCTTAATGAAAGGTAGATAGCTGTTTTCCTCTTGATTTTAGCTTTCCATTGGTATATTATGCCATATATCTTTTATTTTTTTCTTTATTTTGTTTACTCTGGAATACACATCGGAGGAAATAAAAAAAAAAGTGTAAAATCCAAATTTTATTTTTATTCTCATTTTGGGCTTTCCTAGTGCGGCGGGCCCGTAACCCAAATAAAAAAAAAAGTGTGGCCTAAGCTTTAATATGATACCAAACATGGGGTGCTTCGACTAGGATTTGTAAGAAAATATTTTCATCAATTTTGAGTAATATTTTCTTGTTCAGCTGAGTGCATTTGGTGCTCTGGCCGCTTTAGGGGCCTGCTGGCGGTGAGAGGGTTAATTAAAGTCTGGTGGCCCAGCTGGGCCAAGCATCTTTTCTTGCTAACTAGTAACTATTCTTCTTTGAAAATTTAACCCTCTTATTTAATAAGGCTTGCATATTCCATTACTGTTCTATGCCCTTGGTCAAGTCTACTGTATCATAATCTTTTGAGAGTGTATTGACACAGCAGGGTGACCATAATGCATGAATTCATTCCTGGTGAGTTATTCACCAAGAGTGCATTCATACAAATGACCATGTGAAAGGCGATATCAATTTATAAGAATAAAAGATATATCAGTTTCTTACTGTGCCTGTAGACTTGAGATCCTGCATTGCTGACAAACCATTTGGCTTCTATTGGAGTGAAGGTCTTGAGATCACATCTGACATTGGGCATTGTCTGAGCATGGAAAGCTGTGCAATTTGGTGTCAGGGGACAAAGTACTGCACAATGTGAGAAATCCAGGCCGTTCTTGGACTGGATAATTGTGTCATCGTGGAAAACATCAATAAATCCAGCGCCAACAGCCACCATTTGGTACAGAGTACTGTCAGTCACCACACCTCTAGTACCACTGTTCTGGTCCAGCATAGTAAGAACCAGGAAATAGAGAGCTGCTCGCTTGGTAGAATTCATCTTTCAGATGAAAGGTGACTGAAGGGTCACTGAGAGTGTGCATGCTATAAAGGTGCATCAGTAGGCCCTGGAGATGTGTACATGAGGGTCCAGACACTCATAGATTCCCCTCCAGAGTATGTCGTATCAATCTGTATTCATGAATAATTCTGAGAGGGTGTATTGATTGTAGCTCTATGGGATTGTTATGAGCACTCCCAGTTCTGTAGAGGGAGGAAATTGTACTCGGAAGAACACCGTAGTAATGGCGATTCCATGCAATAAAAGTTATTCAATTCAATTCAAAGCATATGTCTATAATTGCTCTCTCCCTTATTGACTCAAGGTCCTCCCTAAGTCAAGTGTGACGGTTCAGGACACCTTGGACAAGCAAAAACTTTAAGTATCTCAATATTTCAAATATGACATAGCACACTGTATCAATAGATCAATGTTTATAAAACCTATCCTATTGTGTAAACCATTTTCAAATATTTCCACTAAAACCCCCTTAAAAATTGAAATAAAGAATTGACCAACATGTGTGGTAATAGAGCTCTGTGGGAGGGTTAAGATAACCGACAACCCTAAATTTTCACATTTCGTGACAACCTAATGCTATTCCTATGGGAAAGGTAGGTAAGACACTTTTTTTAAGACATCTAGGCAGTAGAAATTGACTGGGGGGAGTTACTTGCTACCATTTGTGAACAGTGGCAACCCTCATATCTATTGGAAACTAGAATAAAACAAAGAACAATGAGTTCCCCCCTCCCTCCCTCCCGCACCAGGGGTTTGTGTGTACAATACCGCCCTCATCGGCTGATGGCGGATGCAATGTGTACACGGCAAAGCTCAAACACAGATATCATCGCTGTTTACATTCCGAACGACTTGCTTTTTGGCAATGACGTAAAGTGGAGGATGCAGGCAGTGGGGCGATGGTGCCACACCCACCTGCTTGCCCACACCCACTTGCTCGCCCACACTCACCGGCTCGCCCACACCCACCTGCTTGCCCACACCCACTTGCTCGCCCACACTCACCGGCTCGCCCACACCCACCTGCTTGCCCACACCCACTTGCTCGCCCACACCCACCTTTTCGCCCACAACCGCCTGCTCGCCCACACCCACCTGCTCAGCTGAAATGTAATAACATACTAGAGTAACACATGATTTGAGGGAAGTTTTGCCCCAGGAATACATTCCTGCTCTCAGAATTGACCAATAAATCATTGTTCCTGAAATAATATTTATAGATTTAGTCATTCAGTCAATCAATTCAATCACTTTATCACCCTGACCCTGAGTCATTTGTGATGTTAATCACACGTTCAATCTTTATGTAATGTGAGATGCTGTTATGCAGATGATGTGTGTATTATACGAATATGCAACTTCCTACGTATTCAGTTTTTCTCTGTCTAGTCAAATAGGAACTTAAGGGGAATTTGTGTTTAAGATTTGCTCATTTCATCATCACTCATTTCTCTACCTATTGTCACCGCTGAAGGCCGGTTATTTTAAAGAAAATTCGTACATAATTAACTATTATGGGTACACAGTTTATTGTTGTCATTGTATATTGTAAACTTTCTTTAGAAGGTAGACGTTCAACTGACTTATGTGTCATAATTTAAACATTTGGGAGAGTTTTTTTTTCATTTCTGTAAGAATTGTAGGCATGCATATTTGGGTATCGTACAGGGTCAGCGAGGTGCAAGATCTATTTGTAGAGCTGCATACCCCCCCCCCCCCCACACACACACCCAGCATTGTTGTGTGAGGTCAATGAGCCGTGCTTGGGTGGTAGGTCGAGTTTGGGAGTATGATACGGACACGTGTACCTGCCCTGCCTGCTGGACAGTGGTCAGGCTTGCAACAGCTTCGGCCAGCGACTATCCTACTATATGTTGTATCAATCTGTATTCATGAATTATTAATTTCTGCTGGAACATATTTATTCAATAATCTTTGTGGGCACTGCCTGTACCCTAAGAATATAGTCTCTCAGGAAATGGTGATCGGACGAAGAAAATCATAACCAGATAATAGTGCGCTGCTTGCTGTGAAGACTTGAATGCAGAATCTTTCAATTTCATGCATGATGCAGACCCTATAAGGTTGTTATACTCCCAAAGAGTATGAATGGTGTACCAATGTAGTGCAACCCTTTTATGGCCACATACTATATCACCTCTGTTATTAGCCGACCTTTTCTTGGTATATGAGGCCTAATTCAGCTTATAGCAAAAAAAAACGTGCTCCTCTGGGAATTTGAATGGCTGTGACCCAAAGAGGACCGGTACTCACTCAGGTAGAGGGTGAGCCCTGGTGAGTGAACGGAGAATTAACGTTAGTTTCCCATGAGGCTTATAATATATATACACATAGTTCATATGAATAACTATGTTACACATTTTTATGCATTTTCAATTTGTCACCATTCTCTGGAAAATTTATGAATTTGGGAATTTGATCTCTGAAACCTAGTATTTTAGGTGATCTAAATTATGTGTCTCTATGTACCTTTCCTTAGAAATTGTGGATATGGCAACTTTGAAAATATTTAAGAGATATTACCTATGATAAAAGCAATATTAGGGGGGAACAATAGGGTAGATCCAGCAGCACAGTTTATCACGTATATTATAGTGTAAACATGTTCAAACAACATATATTTTATATGGTTACGAACATATATAATGCCTTCATCAAATTCCTTCCATTATTTGGTGTTGCTATGGCTGTGGAATCTGAATGGAACAAAAACGTTCTTTCTTAGCTTCTTTTAATTATAACAGCATTATTGGATAGCAATATAGTAAATTTCTCAGAACTGACGATTTAATTGGTATTTGGTGTGATCATGGAGGGCAGTGTTGCTTCTTTTAGTGATATCTTAATTACTAAGGTCTACAGAGCCTTTCAAAGTTGCATGGTTACCAAAAAAATGCAAAAAAAACACTCTTTTTTCGTAACCATGCAACTTTGAACAGCTCTGTAGAGCTTGATAATGAAAATATCAATAAAAGAAGGAAATGTGCCCTCCATTATCACACCAAGGGCCCATTTCATTCCTTGAAATTGAAAGCTATACCAAAAATCACTAAGAACATAATGGAAATCACTAAGAACATAATGGAACGCTGCAATTTTTGGCAAAAAATGGATTTGAGTGGTTTTTCACACAGAACATGATGGAATCAGCATATTTGGCGATTTTTTAGGCTTTTATGGTGGAAATCCCAGTATCCAAAACGCATTCAAAAACAGCATTTTTGGTGATTTTGGTTGCCATGGCAAGTATATTTGTCAGTTAAAATTCATTTCAAGTTTTTTGTATTGCTCCAAATATAATATATTGCAATTTAAATAGTGCAGGGTATATTAACAATTTTTTAAGTCAGGACGTCATATAAGACATCATAATTCGGTCTATACTGTCTCTATGCAAATAGGTGGTATTGCTTTTTTCCAGGCAATATAGTTAACTTTGATCCTTCATGGTTTCACTAATAATTGGAGTTTAAAAAAAAACCTTTTTCAGATTTGGAAAGCTCAGGGGATTCCCAATGAGGGTAAATTCTCTTTAAAAAAGTCCTCAGGCAAATCTGGGTTAGAAGGGCTAATTAGGCGAGAAAAAAAGTTTGAAATCGTAAAATATATGAAATTCCCATGCTCTATCTACTTCAAAATCTGTTTACAAATGGCACTTTTACCCTCCGTGCAACGTGTTTTTGAGATTGGTCACTTTAATTCCCGAATACAGTAACAGACTTTCCGTTTAAATTCCTGTCAAAAGTTATGTGCCGAAGAGTTGTGTCTCTAAAGTTCACCCCTGACAAGTTGTGCTTTGTGTTGCCCTTATCAGGAGGTGGCTACGGAGCACTATGAGGAGCGTGTGTGTCGCGGGGCGCTGTCCCGGTGGCAGCACTATGTAGGTGAGCAGCACGCGGGGCGCACACAGGAGACACGAGCTGCTCAGCACCACAACACCACCCAGGTCAGGAAGGCATGGGCCGCATGGAGACAGGTAGGCTGCACTGCTTAAATGTATTCTCTTTCGCACTGTACAAGACCTATAGTGTGCCCAACGAATAAGTTCTATTCAGGGACTAACAATTCCTGAGTTCAATTTGGCGCTTTGTTATATTCATCCCTGGCTTTACACAGTTTAGACATAAGAGTATCTATATAAGTATCTATATAAACACACAATTACAAGTGGGTCATCATTGAAGTATATATAGCTAGGCAAATTTGCCAAACCTGTAGCACAGTATTGTCAAAGTCAAAGTTTGGGTTATAGAAAGGGTTTCAAAAGTATATTAGAGTATTAAAGTCGCAAAAAAATACCCTAGGTGCGGGTTATAGGGTTTACACTAAGTATAGATGCAGATAATACATGTATTCAGCAATTTACGAAACATGTACATCCACATTTATAACTAACATGAACCCCCTCTGTCCCCAGTACCACGCCCGGAGGAGGCACAAGGCGGGGCGGTGGCAGCGCGCGGTGGTACAACACAGCCGGGTGGTGCTGCTCCGGGTACTGGAGGCCTGGAGGAACCACCTGGAGGAACGACGTCACATCATGGTGGTGGTCGACGCTCGCTACCAGGCCAACTGTGCCATCCGCCTCAGGTAGGTTTCTACAGCAGTGTTGTAACAAACAAAGACTGAGAATTTATACTCAATAGTGGATAGTACTGCCTCTATGGGTTGATGCACTCCCAAATACTGTACACAGGCACTGCCTTACTGTATCATGGTGACATATGAACATTACGCCCTCAGGCACCATGCTAGTCTTAACCCTTAACGGATAGTGCTCTATGGCCCATAGTGGTCATGATGCCTGGTTGCAACACTGGCAAATAGACTCACAAGAGCTGCACTTTTGCATCACAAGGACAATTGCTGCCCTTAAAGAGTTCAGGTGTTTGGGGCCCGGTCACCACGACTGGACCGGTTGGGGTGGGTGTAAGCTCCATGCGGCAGACAGACAGACAGGCAGACAGACAGCCATACAGACAAACAGACAGTGTCTGTGCGGACCTTATGTTCATATGATGTACATTTAAAGATGCAAACCTGTACTCAGCATTGTGGTACTGGTACCAGTATACAGTTACTACAGCTCTGTGTGGTATCATTACAGGCGTTGCCTCCAGGTGTGGCAGTACCATGCGCGGCTACAGCAGGTAGACACACAGAAACTAGCCCTAGCTGCAGCACACCACAACAACACACTACTCAGCAAGGTAGGGAGCAGCTATTCTATTTCTGGTAATCCATAAACAACATGTATTACTTGAATAGAATTTATATTGTAATCTTTTGGAGGGAAATATTGTACATTTGGATGTTGTGTAGAGATCAAGAAAAATGTGTCTTCTTTTGGCTATCAAATGAAGGTATATCGAGAAATAGTCCCAAATAGTCCCAATTTTGAAGGCCTAATCCTGGGTGTCAGCATGTACTTTTTTCGTTTTTTTGGTCAGTATGTACTTTTTTTTTTTTTTGCTAAAATTCTCAAAAAATCCCATCGGAGGGGGGTAAAAAAATAAAATAAAAACTTCTTTTTTATTTTGAAAAATGCCGAAATTCCCATCGGCGGATCCGTAATCCAAGTTATCAGAATAAAACGGCCTTATAAGCGTATGTGGTAAATAGGTTTGACCGATGATAAATATGCAATATTATTGTTGTCCAGGTTGCGGGGATGTGGAAAAACTACACCACAGAACGCATCAACAAAGTGCAGACCAGGGCCTGTCTCCAGCAACAAGCAGAGGCACACCTCAACACAGGTGAGCCATTATACTGGAGTTTACTATAAATGTAATATGTAAGGATTGGGTACCCGGGGGGGAGGCTGAGGGACCCAGGAGGACAGGTGGAAGTGTGGGATGAGAGATTCTGTCAGTGCTATGAGAGACCCTAGAGAAAGGGTGAGAGACCCTTGATATTGGTTGTTGGAGGAACGGTTGATGACCCTGGGGGCCATGTGCAAGAGGTGTGACATACAGTAGAGGAGGATTACAGTGGCCCAGGAGGGTCAATTTTTTTGGTAAATTTGTAATTTCAAATTCACTTCAACTTGCAAAAAAAAAAAACTTGAGTTGAAAGTGAAAACTCCAACTTCAACCATTTACTGTCAACTGTCAACTGTCAATTGTCAATTCAAGTAAAACAACTTGTGACTGCTATCTTTCAACATGAAACCAAAACCAAAGTTGAAAGTGAAAACTCCAACTTCAGTCGCTTACTGTCAAGTGTCAATTCAAGAACAACAGCTTGTGACAGGTATCTTTTAGCACTGTAGGTCACTCCATGTGTCCTGTGTATGCTTCAAAGGGTGCCAGACAGTGAATTGCATAGTGGAACAGGGGGTGGAACAGGGGGTGGAACAGGGGGTGGAACAGGGGGTGGAACAGGGGGTGGAACAGGGGGTGGAACAGGGGGTGGAACAGGGAGTGTGAGAGGGGGTGGAACAGGGGGGTGAAACAGGGGGTGGAACAGGGGGTGGAACAGGGGGTGGAACAGGGGGTGGAACAGGGGGTGGTACAGGGAGTGTGAGAGGGGGTGGAACAGGGGGGTGAAACAGGGGGTGGAACAGGGGGTGGAACAGGGAGTGGGACAGGGGGTGGAACAGGGGGTGGAACAGGGGGTGGTACAGGGGGTGGAAGAGGGGGTGGTACAGGGGGTGGAACAGGGGGTGGAACAGGGGGTGGTACAGGGAGTGTGAGAGGGGGTGGAACAGGGGGGTGAAACAGGGGGTGGAACAGGGGGTGGAACAGGGAGTGGGACAGGGGGTGGAACAGGGAGTGGGACAGGGGGTGGGACAGGGGGTGGAACAGGGGGTGGTACAGGGGGGTGGAACAGGGGGTGGAACAGGGAGTGGGACAGGGGGTGGAACACCGGATGGAACACCGGATGGAACACCGGATGGAACACCGGATGGAATACCGGATGGAACACCGTGTTCCACCATGTTCCACCATGCTACGCATTGTGTTACGCATCGTGTTATGCACCATGTTACACACCGTGTTACACACCGTGTTCCACCCCAAGTTCCACCCCAAGTCCCACTCCAAGTTCCACTCCAAGTTCCACTCCAAGTTCCACTCCCAGTTCGACCCGAAGTTCCACTCCCAGTTCCATCCCAAGTTCCACTCTAAGTTCCACTCTAAGTTCCACCCCAAGTTCCATCCCAGCAAGGCACACAGCATGGAACACAGCAGGGTACACAGCATGGCACACAGCATGGTACACAGCTTTTTAAGCATATCATAGGACACATGGAGTGAACTACAGTGCTAAAAGATACCTGTCACAAGCTGTTGTTCTTGAATTGACACTTGACAGTTGACAGTAAGCGACTGAAGTGGAGTTTTCACTTTCAACTTTGACATTTGCATTGGTTTTGGTTTCATGTAGTGTTGAAAGATAGCAGTCACAAGTTGTTGTACTTGACTTGACAGTTGACAGGTGACAGTAAATGGTTGAAGTTGGAGTTTTCCCTTTCAACTCAAGTTGTTTTTTTACAGGTTGAAGTGAATTTGCAATTTCAATTTTACCAAAAAAAAATTACCCTCCTGGGCCACTGTAGAGGATAGTAGGCCATGGTACTACCGTAAATTTCCGCTTATGACCCACAGGTTCTACACGAACCGAACCTCCAGTGCAGGTTATGTAATATTCTCAAACTCTAGGTGCGGGTAATACCGTACCGTCGCGATAAAGCGCCTGGTCTTGAAAGAGCGCCGGTCTTGAATAAGCACCGGGGGTATAGGGGCCTCCAAATGTTTCTTAAACACTAAATTCATGACCTTGAATAAGCGCCTGTCTTGTATAAGCGCCTGGGTAAGAGCCCCGCCAAATTGAAGAGCGCCCCGGCGTTAATCGCGACGGTACGGTACAAGGGTTTTTGTAAGTACATTACAGTATTAAAATGGCGATTTTCAGATCCCAGGTGGGGTATGGGTTATACGCGAGGTGTGGGTTATTTGCTGAAATTTACAGTATTTAATGTTCTTTACATCTCATCATGTTCCCCCTACTCCTGTCTCAGTGCGACTACATGCGGCGTACCGGCGGTGGACACGTGCCCTCCAGGAGGCGGTCGCAGACAGAGAGCGGGTGGAGCGGGCCGACATCCACCGCCGTCATGTGGTGCTGTGTCGGGTCTGGGTCGGGTGGCTGAACCACACACACCTAGCCATCAGGAAACAGGTCAGTCTATGCTGAAGTCTGACCCAAAATATCAGTTTGTCTAAAGGTACCAAACACGAGGTTTTCAAAAATTAACTTTTATTCAAAAAGGATTTTTGTCAACCGTAAAACTATGTGTATAAAGTTAAGCTGCACCCGTGTATGAGTTGCACCTCCAACTTTATCTTAAGCTTATGAGCCAACAGGTGGGGTATTCGGCCACTATTACCTTTAGCACTGTAGTATACTTTAAACCTATATGGTACACTGCCTCCTGGGGAGAATCATATAACCCGCACTGGTGTTCTGGTTCGCTTATAACCCACATCCAGTACAAGAGACTTTACGACACTGGGGTTCTAATTTGCGTATAATGGTGCCGCATTTTTCAAGAATAAAGAAGCCGTGAAGACGAGGAAATGGTTTGCACTCTGCCACTACACTTAATCACTTATATCATTTGAGAATTAAGAATGTGATCAATTCATACATTATCTCGTTGACAGTTGATGCGGCGGCAGGCGGACTGGCTGCGTGGCAGCCACCTGGTGGCTCGTTACTTCACCATGTGGAGGTCGGCACACCAGGTGTCACTCGACACACGCGACAAGAACAACCTGGCCTTGTGGCAGTGGAGTCTCACACTGCAGCGTAAGGTACGCAGCATGATACACATAGTGATGCATCTTTCTGTAGTTATACTATTTATACCGGGTACCGTATTCGACATAATAAGCGCACAGTGCGCTTAAGAAATGATTATGGACACCTTTTAGTAGTTTAGAGTTTAATTGGGGTCAAAAATTGAGATATTTTTGGTTATTTGTAGTATAAAAGAAGGCCAAAAACGAGGGGTGTGCGCTTATTAGGGGGTGTGCGCTTATTACGTCGAATACGGTATATATAATGTGCATGCAGTAAATAGACAAAAGCCACAGACTGGAATTTGTGTTCATTGTTCTTTAGACGTTAGATTTGGGACGTGCGGCTCTGGTGATACGACCTAGGGTCGAATGAATTAAGAGCATGCTCAGTGGGCCTTGGGATTTTTTGCATGAAAATAGCTTTAATTTAGATTAGTGATGTCACAGGCCCCGAAATACCGCCATGAGGGGCACAGACTACTTTGGTGCCAGTATTTTAAGCATAGCAACTGTACCGGTATACCATGATGTAATAATAAAAAAATTATTTTACAGTATTTTACTCCATGTTGATATCATAGAATGTGTTATTTATCTCCCACTCAGGCGCTCATTACGTGGTATGTGTATGTGGAGGAACGTAAGCGTAAGAAGGCGCGAATCACCCAGGCCCTGCAGCAGCGACGTCAGATGTTGCTGAAGCGAGGCGCTGCCAAGTGGCTGGCTGTGGCGTTTGATCTGGTGCACATGAGGCAAAACTATGCAGCACAGCAAGGGGCCCAGGTCAATATACCATGACTTTTTTATGAAAATATATTCCACTGGAATTTTCTGCTTACAAGTTCACTTTTATGTAGATAAAACCTGGGATAATCAATTGATAAAGTAACGGTTGAAGCCAGTATCAACTGTGTGACCCCTTCAACTATGAAAGTTAAAACTCAACATTTCTTGTGAATTGAAATATAGTCGATATCATATTCAAAATCGAAATATTTAATTAAAAAAATTTCAGTTTAGTTTTTTGAGATTTTGGGTGAGCAGACGGTTCAAGATTGTTCTCGTCCTGTGAGGATATTCAAAAGATTAACATATGTAATAAAATTATTTTATCACACAAAACCCAACACAAGGATTAACATAATAATTGAGAGGCCCATACTATAATCATGTTTTCAGAAGTCGTACAGATCGTACCAGCTGGTGTCTCGGTGTGCCTCCCACTGGAGGAGGTGGACAGCCCGGAGGAAGGCGGAGAGAGGTGACGAGGGACCTCCGCGCCCTCCACCGACCCGACACACCGCCGCACCCCCGGTCACCCTCCGCCCCACCCCTGCTGCAGCACTGCCGACAGGACAGTTAGACGCAGAACGCGGTCCTGGAGGGATGCCCCTGTTACTACGACCCACATTGTCTAACGACTCTCCTGTCAAACTAGACAGGAGGCAACCAGCCAGTAACATACCAGGGTAAGCGGAATACATGAGTTTGTGTGTGAATATTTAGAACATGCTGTTTATTGTGTACACTTAGAAACAGAAGTTTGGTTTTATCGGAACCCTCCAGAGGGCCTTATAGATAAGCGACTTGATAAAAAGTATTGATACATGTGCGTCATCTAAAATGAGCCTGTTGCTTTTTAAACGCTTGTTCCACAACCGTTTAGTTAGGAGCACAGTGATCCGTTCTTGGTTTGTTCTTACCAAAGGTTGAAATTGCTGATTTTGTGAGTAATTCATACTGATTCATATTGAACTTTTGCTTTCTATACTCTGACATTGTACACTGTACACTGTACACTTGTCTGGGGTGTTGCATAGGGCTACAGTGTAAGTGATCACATAACACATCTATATAGCTGCTTCAGTATGTGTCCTGGTCAGGTCTGAGCAGACTGAGCCATAATGATTGTTTTTCACACAATGTCAAGGGCCTGGAGCCAGTTACAAGGGCCTGGTGCCGACTACAAGGGCCTGGCGCCGGCTATAATGCGGATTTGAAGTGTATTCTTACCTGCCTTGAACTGGTTAACCTCAGGTCGGTGGGTACATAATGAAAGCTGTGCAGATTTGGAGTGTTTTTCTTGTCACGCATTGCAGCCCTTAAAGAGTCCCTGACATGAATTTTTGATTTGGATAATGTTGATTGGAAACAACCGTTTCTAAGGTCATGTGACCTTGCCTATCTTTTGTATCTTTAAACGCTGCTTTTCGTAATGTAACAATTTCATGGTAAATCAAGTGCCTTTAGCTCTATGATCATACTTTTTTTTTCTTTTTCTATTTAGGGGTTTGCCATCTGATGTTCATATAGCTCCCCGACGCGCTCCCCGCACCCCTGCCTTCCTGGTGGAGTCCCTCCGGCGTGATGGGCTCTATTCATCTCTGGACAAAGCTAAGTATGTCTGACTGACATAGAAATAAACATTTTTCATTCAAATACATGTACATAAACGCTTTTGAAGCCAAAGCACCTTGTGCTTGTGCAAAATGTGCAACGTAAGACTAGCACAGTGTTGCAGACAATAGGAAAGGAAAAGGTTCAGTAATGTGCTATAGAATTACCGGATGTTTTAATTTTTGGATGAAGTGTACACATTTCAGGGAAGATCTGACCTCTATAAAAACCTATGAAGTGACAATAGTGTGCTTATCTAGTCTCTGACATGTTGCCTGTATGGTTCCAGGGTGGAGATTTCCCCTCCAGGCGGTGGTGAATACGCCAGTTCAGACAGTACGGAGGTGACCGTGCCCGTCACACGGGAGTTGGACACCCTGGAGGACCCCCACGACTACCACTATGATACCACCCACCCCCCCACCTCCACCTCCTCCGTCCCTGACCTGCGACAACCACCCACAGACTGCCACCCCACACAGTCAGACTTTGGGGACTACACGGACAGGTCAGCTTTCCACACAGTCACAGGTAACATGACGTCCCGGTCTGAGCCGGCGTTACCCGTCCCCGCATCCACCCACACGGGCGGGTGGATGGGTTCCCAGCTACTGCCCCCTACAGCGTTCCTCTTCCGGCAGGACGGGACCCCGCTGGTCGGTACGGCTGATGTCCCCCCAGCGGTCGGGCGGCACGGGGATGTGTGTACCACTCAGGGGAGTGGAGACGCAGGTGTACGAGGTGCGGTCCTCCCCCGTCAGAAGGCAGCAGGGGTACCCGACCTGCCTCCTGACGACACACTCAACCTGACCTTCACCACCGTGCACTCTGCCACACCCGTGACGTCATCACCGCGCTCCGTGACGTCAGATGACGATATGTCAGCACTCACCCCAGCCGAGGAAATGATTCGTATTCGCGACTCCCTCCGGAAGTTCAAGGAACACAAAGCTAGTCTTAGGTATGGATTGAACCTAAATATGTTTTACTCCATCTAGAAAATTGTCCTCGTTTTCTTATAGGTCACATGTAGTTCTTAAACGTATACATTAGTAAAAAAGTTAACTGTAAAAAATATTCAGGTGCAGTTTATGCGGGACGTCAACAATGTCTTCGAATTGTACCGACTCAATTCAATTCAATTCAAATTTCATTTATTTATCCTGGGAACGAAGATCCGACAGATCCAGCATAAAATCCAATGATACACGAGTTCCTTGCCAGGGCTGCATTGTTGAATTAAAACGAAATACCGTAAATTCTCGTGTAGAAGTGGCGAGTAGTATGAGAGTCAGATCGCCAGTGCGGCTTATAGGATTTGCACAGAGGCAGGGGGCGGCATATACGCGAGTTTCAGGTACTATGATACAGTACTAAAAGTCACCATAGTCAGATCGCTGGTGCAGCTTTAATATAGGATCGGCCTAAAGTCGGGGTGCGGCTTATACGAGAGTTACGCTTATACGCGAGTATTTAGGTTAACATAATGCCTTGAGGCATAATGCCAACCTTAAACCCCGGGCTGCCGTATATAAAGAGCTGAGTACCTGCATGCCTCCGACCTATGCCTATAATGGTTACATTTTATGACCTTTGTGTATTTCCCCCATAGCCGTGCCCAGGAGCAGCAGCAGCAGCTACAGGACTGGTTACAGGACCAGCTCTCCTCTCACCCCGAGCAGCTCCCACCCGACCCCGACGTGTTAGCCACCCAGCAGGAACTAGAAACTGTAAGTCTAAGTTTGGTGATTTGACTGAATGCCATAGTCAAAGACTAGCCATGGAGTAACAGAGTCAGTCTCTATAACATTGATCAAAGAACTTAAATACATTTAACTGTACCATAAGGTCTCTTGTACAACCCGCGGGGTATACGAGAACCAATACTCCAGTGCGGGTCATATGCCGAGGTAGGGGTATGGGTTATACAAGGGCTTTGATAAGTATTTATGCAGTACTATAAAAGTGGACATGTTAGCACCCGAGTGCGGGTTATAGGGTTCTCCAAAATCTTGGTGCGGGTTATAAGCAAGGTGCGATCTATAGTACAAATTCATCAGGTTATGTATATTGACAATTTGTTGTTACTGTTTTCCCATATAGTTGGAGGAGGAAATCGCCATCTTAGAGGACTTTGTGAAAAAAGAGAAGCCTCGGGCTCGGAAGATGGCGCTACGAGTCCAACAGTTACTGCGGCTAGAGTCTGTGTGACAGGCCAAGGCCTGAAATACAACTACTTTAACTGGAACATGACGATAACCTCTTCCAAACCGGTCCATTACAAAGTATGATGGCCCCGAATCAAGGAGGCTGATTCTTAAATCAGATGATAACCGCGCCCTAATTTAACTAGTCACCTGAACTGCATTCACAAAGACAGCGGTCAGCCACACGCTAAGATGGTCCACCAATATGATTTGGGTACAAGTCTGCATGCTCTGAAACAGTCAGATCAGGGATACATGGTCAGATTGATAACGGTATTATGATCGTGTGTGACAGTCATACTTTAGGGAGTGCTCATTTTTTAACAACAGGGGGGGAGCGGTGAGATTTTGCGCGTAGCGCGTGAAATTTTTTCACCCCCCCCCCCCCCCCCCTAGAGGGGTCGAAATTTTTTACCCCCCCCCCCCCCCCGGCAGGCCGAAAAGCGCGTGCGTTTGCGCCCCTTTGTAGCACAGTAACGCGCTGGCTTTTTCCCTCAAAACAGGCTGAATTTTTTTGACCCCCCCCCCCCCCAAGAGGGGTCGAAATTTTTTACCCCCCCCCCCCCCGGTCAAGGGGTCCAAATTTGTTACCCCCCCCCCCAAATCCACCACCCCCCCCACCCCCCCCCCACCCCCTGTTGTTAAAATATGAGCACTCCCTTAGTAAGCCGTTTGGAGTATTTAGCGACTCTTATAGCAAGGTAGCGGGAGGCCTTATGCGGGTAGCCATTGCTTGATCTGGTACCAGCGAGATTATGGCTAATAGCAGCCATCACAATGGGTAACTGTTACATAATGCACCCTAAAAATTCTGCAGTGAATGCAGGGAATTTTCTCATTGGTTGATAATGCATCCAGCTAGAGGTCTATAGTGATACCGTCCGACAATCATACGGCATATCCCCCGGGCTTCCATATCATGATATGTACAATGTACAATGTACCACAGTGCAGATTCACTGCACTCTAAATAGTCTCCAATGTCTCGTTGTTTGGACTCTAACCCAGACCAAAGTTTGTCCTGTCCATATAAGTCTGATGTGTATATTTAATATGTGTGAATCTGATATACGGTAAATACTTGATCATGTGTATGGTAAAGAGTTTAACAGCAACTAGAAATTACTGTAGAAGACTGATCAACTCAAAGACACATTACCCGTCCATTTATTTTCATGTCTATTTATAGTTAGATATTGTACATACACATTTATATAAAACCTGTGTCAGGGGCCATCTCAATACTGTAAATATGTACAGGTAATGTTGTAGGTGTAATGTAGATGTTGCTATAATTGTTATAACCTGTATTATCTATCTTTAGAGACACCTCTAGCCTTAGGTGAAGTTGATGACCTTGGTTAAGAGTCCATATACATGACTGCTTGAATTGTAAAATCACACCATACCTCATAGGTTTGTTATCGAACTTATTTTGAAAGACCCAGAGTGCTAAATATATATTACGTTTTACATAGTACAGTTTTACAGACCCATAAACCTTCAAAGACGACCTGGTACGTTTATGGTGGAGAGGAAGGATGTATATAACATCTACAATGCCCGGTAACTAATATTGTAGTGAGACAACTCAGGGGACTTAATGTAGGATACAAGTGCTAGTACATGTAGTTAACCTTTCCAAGTGCCACAGTTTGCTTCATGTGCCTAACTTGATGAAGTGCCACATCTCCAATTATGAACAATTAACTACGGTATTTTGCTATAGTATATATACGATAGCATTGCAAATCATGTATATAGATGTGTATTCTCATACATTCCGTCCAAAATAAAATTGAAGTATAATAATGATCATTGCATTGAATTCCTTTAGAAATTATTGCTGAGATATGTGGGGGAGATTAGGTATAAACATGGGAATCAGTACTGTAAATTATCGTGTAGAAACTGCGGCTTGTATGCATATCAGAACCCTGGTGACACGTATTGGATTTTTCACAGGTGGGGTACGGCTTATATGTGCGTTAAAGATGGTGTATCAGCTAAAATTTCGTGACTTTTTAATCATGCCATATTACTATTGCATATATCCTATCCTATACGTACTCCCTACATTTTAAAACAATTGGCAGAGCCTAAATCAATAAAATTAACACATGTATGGCAATCATTTTTGCTGTAGGTCGACACTAAAACTCCCTATGTTGTGGTACTGCATGGCTCAGTGCTTTCTCTACCAGGCTAGTTTCCCCTGTACTCACTTGGGGGAGTGACTGAGTCAGTGAGGTGAAAAGGCTTTGTTGTTAATTATCTCAAATCATATATTTATAGACAAATATCTTGCAAATATTGAGTTATGTTTATCAGCTAAAATTATATTAGAACCCATGGCATTCCTTTTAAGGAAAAAGTTTGGGAAGTGTACTAGTTGATACTCCATCTTTAAGTTTATATCCGAGAATATAATGGTAATACATTAATTAAAGGAAAATTTAAAATGTATCTTTCAAACTATTGTATAAAGCTCACCTGTGGATTGCCATGAAAGTTTTGCCTGAACTTGCACACTTCCACTGCTACTTGCATTCAGTGGTGGCGTCTTGTGGAAAGTGTTCCCATTACATTTAAGACTATTATCAGGATTGCTACCAGGTGGACTTCACTACGACTGCAGGTCCCAGACAGGGAAATGAATTTTCACTATAGGTCTCAGCGAAGGAAATCCTTTTACTATATAGTTTAATATAGCGGAAAACGCAATAACAGCTACCAGGACATTTACAATTTCTGAAAATCACCCTTGACCTAAAAGATACATCTTTCCTACAAAACATTTCCAACCAAAATTAGCTACTCACCACGGAAAATTTGAGCACTGGTCTGTAGCGTAAAACCACCTGAATTTACACTGAATAATTTGCATTTTCACTGATCCCCAATCTAGCCTTTGAAAAAAAATGTAGACTCACTGAGAATCCCTTTCCTATTATTTGATTGAAATTGGCAGACATTCAGCAGCATGTGTACAAGTTTTCATAATATTGGCATCATTTCCAACTTATTTATGGACCATTTATTGCCCCTGCAGTATTCACTTCTGACCAGAATCGTATATGACTCTCAGTTTTCTGCGGGATTACCCTCTATGAGACCTATAGTTGAATGTAACGTTGCGATAAACATGCGATAAATAATTTCCAGCCAGGTATTGATGGAAAATCTCTTAGGAATTAATAGGAAAACCTTTTATACACTATATAAAAAAATGAAAACAGGTTGTTTTTCACGGAAATCTGAAATGCTGGTTCTTAACATGAATGAACCTCCATAATTGACCGTATATGCAGTGAATAAATTCATTTCAGGCCGAACCTAAAAAAACATTGAAATATAGGCCTATCCCTACAATAATCATATACATGTATCTTGAGATGCCATCTGATGATCTCAATCAGGATATGCTGAGGGCCATTTGTGATTATTTACAGAATTTTAGCAGATTTTTCAAACTATTTTGACTCACCTAGTATTTACTGCAGAGTTCTTTCAGTAAGGATGTACTCAGTGACCCCGGGATTCCCTATCTGAGGAAGAACGCGTTCTTTTATGTGTAATTACGACAGTTCCTGTTGCAATGATTGCCATAGATTCACTGTCCCATGAATACAAATGTAATTAGATCGAGGACTATTTCGCTATTCTAATAGATTATTTTGCTCCTTTAAATTTCTAGGCTTAAATTTTGTGAATAAGGTTGTCCCACTTGAATATAATAGGATATGCGCTTACCATGGTGAAGGCGGTATTGAAATAATGACAACAAATGCGAAAACCCAGTTTCTTACACATTTATTTGTTTATACAATTACCACAATGCCGAGTACAGGTTTGCATCTATAAATGCACATCATATGAACATAAGGCCCGCACGGACACTGTCTGTCTGTCTGTCTGTCTGTATGCCACATGGAGCTTACACCCACCCCACCCGGTCTAGTCGTGGTGACCGGGCCACGAATCACCTGAACCAAGGCCCGCATCATGCTTTATATTTGCTATACCCTTCATCGTCACGATGCATGAGTGCAGCCCTAGCGAGTCTACTCAGCCAGGCTACATCAGTGTATCATGCCGAAACATCAGGAGTGTATCAACCACGTGGGGTCGGCATGATGCATTCATGCACCATGCGATAAAGGGCGTAAGCCCGTAATGGGCGTTCAGTCGGTCCCTGCGCTGAAGGGCCATAAGTGAAAGCTATCAGTGGCTTACCTAGCTGTCCCATGGTGGGTACACACTGCTGTAGTGGACTACATGCTATAACGCCGACAATGTTACATGGACACTACCTGTATAACATATCATGTGTCTACCGTCAGTTGTCTCTTTACCCCCTGTACATATTATATCACTCACCATATGCTACTAACGGTAGAACGTGAAATAGTTCATCGTTAAGTCCAGGCAAAGAGCCAACCCATACAGCGCTATCTTCCACTGTAGGTTTACACTGTAGGTGGATAATTTAGTAGGCATTCCCATAGTACGGTCCATAACTACATAGGGAGAGTTTACCGCTGAGTTCATCATGTCGTTAACTATAAAGTCCTGTCTAAGAGCTATCTTTACAGTAAAACGTTTCAAAAATAGACTAGGGAAATGTAAATCCTATTCTGTGCGTGTTACGTTAAGAAAGGGGTGTAGTAGCATAGTACTGAACACGTTCATTTACATCTAGATATATCAACCTCTATAGCTACTGATTTTATGAGATATTTCAAGTTTTTAAGTTAAGTATTAAAATAGCATATATATGACATAGACTCACCCAGTTTCCATAAACCCACGCCAAACAGGCCTTTATCCCTCTTATTGAGAACAGAAGTTTGGGGGCACTTCATTTGATCGTGTTTAAATTGGGCGTTATTATATTCTAAGTAATCTGACTACATTAAGATTCCCTGTTTGTGATATGACATGTAAACGGAATGGTTGGAGGCCCAGGGACAGAAAATCAAATTGTCTCTGCCTAGTGCTCTAAGACATTCCACACAAAATACGATACAGAATCCCATAGTAAATCAAGGTCCAGGTGGACAACTGTGGCAAGCTCAACATGTATCAAAGAAATCATCCTGCATGATGAAGAAAACACAACAAACGTTTTGTTTGAATACTCGAAACAATCCTATCGTACTTTAGAATACAAAGATGAACAGTTGCCTGGTCTAGTGAGCGTTCAAACAAAGAAGAATTAAAAGAAGACTACCCCCTCCCCCAATAAACATATTCGCCGAATTAACTGGCATTATAATGTCTAGGGATAAAACAAACAAAAGAAACAGCCGTAAAACATCCAGATAATTTCCTCAAATTGCACAGGTGCCATTGTATAAATATTGCATATAGATACAAGCAATTCTAAGTGGCTTCAAAATGATTAAAAGTATATAATTGTCCCATGTTAAAAATACAGATTAAAAAAATACAGCACTTCCACATGCATAGATGACCAGTGTTAAGGTCTGGAAAACTAACAGGCAGTAGATATTTTGAAGTGAATTGCACTTATATACAACAGCAGCAAAATAAACATATTTTTACATTTTGTCATGTAAAACATCCAGGGCCCCCCTTATTGCTAGTTGATAATACTAATTGAACAAGGTTTCAAACTTAGGCTGAGCAACCACTTTTAGTGGGAGAAATAAGAAAAAATCTGAATCTATGGATACCTGTATAAAGTGACAATGTATGGTTCTCTAAGGTCTAATTCCATTTTCCTCTTTTGTTGCACCCTGTACGCATTGAATGGTGTAGGCTGAACCAGAACATAGCTACGTGCTAACTGTCGTGTATATGCGTGTTTACTCTTTATCTTAGGGAGACAATAGAAAATGCTAGGCCCTTAACTAAGCCCTTATCAAAACACACCAATAGACAAGTGGCAGGCATTGACATTGTTTCTAACCACAAGGGCAATCACAATATACCCAGCGTTAAGACTTAAGTCACAATCTCTACAGAATACTCACTGATCTTCAGAACTTTTTAAAAGCTTTTTTTTTGTGTACAGAAATTGTGAATTAGAAAAATTGCAAAATTTGGTACAAAAAAGGAAACAGGCAATAAGGGTGCTGGGCTGAGTGGATGGGGTTGGAGTATGGGGTCACATAGGTGCAGTATCCGTGTTCGTACCACTGTCTGTATGATGTACCTGACTCCATATATACACAATATACACTGTCCCTACCTAGAGGCTACTACTCAGTACAATACTACTACAGAAGGCCTCCCTACTAAGGCCCTCAAACAAAGGTCAGAGAAAACACAACTAAACCCTATCCTGAACCCCTGAATAATAAAAAAAGCAAATAGTTAACATAACATACTAGTGTATATACATACCCGATTAATTAATAGAGGCCTGCCAAGGTGAGCTCCCAACAACTAAACTCAAGTAAGGCTCAACTATTTAAACAAACGGCAAGTTGTGTAGCTATGGTCTCCATCTATTGTCTTATGCTGTAAAGGCGGTGATCCACTGCACACCTTTTTGCTGCGTTGTTTTGTCGTACAAGAACAGTCACAATTCTATATCTGTAGCTACGACAGCCTACTACAATTGTTCTGCAGCGGACGCGAGACTATTTTTTAGAACAATTATTACAATCTTACAGCGAGTGCCGCAACAAAAATATGGCAGTGGACGACTCCTTAACAATATCTCAGTTTACAACGCTCCACAAATTTAGTATTCTTACTGTATCACTATAACAATGTTTACTGGAAGTTTCCTGGCTTTTATGTCTCTGTATTCTTTGTGTTCTAGTTTAAATAACAGTACAAGTCAGATGACCATGTGCACAGTAGTTTCTCTTCAGGAATATCACTTATTTGAATTCAACATATTCTTAACCCAAGTATGAAAACGAAAAAAGTATTACCGTACAGCACAAAAATATAGTATTAAATTAAATGCATGTGAACACGCTTCTTTACATCCCAACCCAACGACACAAGTCAAAGGCCATTTTGTGTCCAACAGTTTTTATAAAACAAGCTGACGAATTGGTCCATCTTAAAAAACGTCCTTTAATATTCCTGATACTGAATCAAGTGATACTTGGTCAAAAGAAAGAAGTTAATAGATTGGACTAACACGACATCTGACATTGTAGCAAACTAAAGACAAACTTTCCTCTAAGATTACGTCTAGAGGCACAGCAATAGGCATATATAGAGATAGCTATCTGTACTCCAATGGGTAAATGCGCTTTTAATATACTGAAAACATATATCCATACTGAACTGACACTAAAGCCTATGATCAGTGTTCCACATTCTATTTAAGAGTAAAGATTAATTAACAACGATTAAAAAAAACAGGACCTCCGTATACTGCCGTCTCTTATCATAGAGATTCGCTCTTATTATTACGATGGGCATTTTAATATCGGATATGGACGTAGACACACAACATTTCATTTAATAGGAAAATACATATATTTAATCCTTAATATATATAGCAAAGAGATCACTTGTAGATTTAAAGGCATTAAGAAAAGTACATGGAGAGTAAATGTTAGCCCATTCGCAAAGTGCAAGTCATGTCTATGGGAATACACAGTTTAACTTTTTCACCATTTGAGCAACGATCAACATGAAACCCCACAGGAAAATGATAATCATTGATGCGACCATTAAATGTACGGCTGAAATACAGTATCAAAAGTATGATAACCCCGTGAGAAAGTCGAAAGGGATTAACATAGGACCGGCTCTTTACTCATTGAGGCCTCTTTTGTGGTGTATTTATTGTACGAGTAATTGTCTTGTGGTTTACCAACACCTTTTGTACCCAGGAGGTATCAAACATAGTGGGGCCTATTGTACATGCCCGGACACATAAGTTGAAGTTTAACCTATGAGCTAGACACAGTCCCTTTTTACATGGTACATAGGACCAAATTGTAGCCATCTTTATTATTCCTAAACTAGGATCAATTATGGCAATGCATAATACATTATGGATTTGAGTGTACATCTACCGGTGTATGTGATACAATAGTTCATAGAGCTAATAATTCATGAATTTGAAGATATTTTAAAAATTTAATGAGTGATTTGGATGGGAACCATATTAACTCTCCTTATATCAATGTCTGGATGAAACTAAGAGTGAGTTACCTCCATAGAAGTGAACCCGCTCCCCACTATTGAGTACAGGACTTGTGTGAGTGGGTAGTGTGTAACATAGTCTACATACACAGGCCCCATATAACAGTGTGGGGGGATATTTAACCCTTTACGAGTAGCATAGCACACTAATGCACTATGCCCGCTTGTCGGCATGCCGAGCCTACAGGGTTAATACACCCGCGAAGGGTCGTCAGGATAGAGCAACGCAGCGCCGACGAGTGACTCGCTGGTGCTTCATTTGCGCATAATGAAGGACAATTGAACATGAAGCTCCGAGGCATCATGCTATCCTTAAAGGATTAATAAAACAATGATATTCATATAAAAGACAGACTTCTGACATGACCCACTACGTAGAGTATACGTATATATATATATATATGAACGTTGTACGTGGTATACAGTTTACACCTAGAGAACACACGAAAACCCTTAAACCCTTTAAGGGCGGCGTAATGCATTAATGCATCATGCCATGGTCGTCATGATGCATGCATGAAACCCTGGCGAATAACTCCCCAGTGCTGCATTCAAGCATCATACCAACCCTACAGAGGTTGATACACTCCCGAAGGGTCGGCATGATGTACCAATGCAGCACCGGCGAGTTACTCGCCGGTACTGCATTGGTGCATCATGACGACAAATGTCATCTTTTACTATTACATTTTAGCGCCATGCCGTGCTCAAAGGGTTAAAGGGCGTCAAAGGAGAACCCTCCATGTCTGAGTGTGACTTGCTCAGCCCCCAGTCCTGCTGTCTGTGTGCAGCAAGGAATGTAACATTGTGTTCACGGCCCTCTGTGTGCGGGTGACGATCAGTCTATCGGGGTGGCCGCTGTGATCGCAGACAATTGACAATACTTCTTGAGGTAGATGAACATGCTGAAATCATCAAGAAAATCATTATTATCATTATTATCATTATCGTTATCGTTATCGTTATTATTATTATTATTATTATTATTATTATTATTATTATCATTATTATTATTTAAAATCTGGTTAATATTATTGAAAACATTTATTCATTTCAACAGTATTATATATTTTCTTTTATTGAAGGATCACTAGATTTTTATTTCATTTTAAAAATTAATATCAATCGCCTTGCCAGGGGGATGCTCTTAATTTTCATAAGATTAAGAGGTGCTCTTCCTCAAAATAGATTAAATTAAATAAATTTTGAGAAGAATGATTGGTGCAGGAATTCCATGGACCAAGCTGTTGGTGTGGTCCTATATCATATATCACTACACAACGATATTGTATTGTCCAACCCGTATTGCCCACATAATGTACAATTACGATTGTAATTGTCCATGCATCTTCCTGTACAATTGCAAATACAATGTAACTTACAAGCGACATCGCTTATAAACTGTCAAAATGACAGCTTACTGTATCACTGTGCTGAAACTTATTTCATATCCTTTTTTCCTGTATATATTTATGCACTGGTAATTTACATATACCTTTATAAACTTGTACATGATTTATACTGTATCATGATAAGTGTATACCTTGTGAGAGATGCTATAAACAATAAAAAAAAAAAAAAAAAGAGACTACATACACGGCGGCGCCCATGATGAAGGTACAGGCGTGTGTGAAGAGCAGGGTGGGCAGGTTCTCCATACTGAATGGTCCGCTCGCCATCACCCGCGTGTTACGCACGCTCAACTTGTGTCGCTGTATCGGGTGTTTGAAGCGGCTGCCCCAGTCACTGTACCACAAAGGGAAAGAAACACAATTAATGGGGCTACATTCAAAGGGAATTCATGATCATGACTTTTTGAAGTTGGATAAGTTTTTTGGCTCTCATCTATTACTTAGCTGCTTTTCATAAAAGGTTCACTATTAGTTTATAGCAATAGTAAACACATTGATATAAATGGGAGAACATGTGCTATGCTCGTTGTCGACATGACACATTATGAATGCAGTCCTGGCGAGCCTATTGATGCATCATGCCGACCCTTCAGTGGTGTATCAACCCTGAGGGGTGAGCATGATGCTTGAATGCAGCACTGGCGAGTTACTTGCTCGGGCTGCATTAATGCATCATGATGACAAAGGGTAGCATTATGCGGCCCTTAAAGATGGTGTATCAACTAATACACTTCCCAAACTTTTTCCTTAAAAGGAATGCCATGGGTTCTAATATAATTTTAGCTGATAAACATTACTCAATATTTGCAAGATATTTGTCTATAAATATATGATTTGAGATAATTAACAATAAAGCCTTTTCACCTCACTGACTCAGTCACTCCCCCAGGTGAGTACAGGGGAAACTAGCCTGGTAGAGAAAGCACTGAGCCATGCAGTACCACAACATAGGGAGTTTTAGTGTCGACCTACAGCAAAAATGATTGCCCTACATGTGTTAATTTTATTGATTTAGACTCTGCCAATCGTTTTAAAATGTAGGGAGTATGTATAGGATAGGATATGCAATAGTAATATGGCATGATTAAAAAGTCACGAAATTTTAGCTGATACACCATCTTTAACGGGTTAGTATAGAAGACATACCTGGGAGGCATAGCTTCGGGCCGTGAGGACCAGTCCCAGATCCAGTCTGTACCCTGCAGTCACACAACACATGGCTTATATAACTCACATGTCAAGTATCTTATAATTATGTGTGATTTCGGAAATGTTTTATATCCTATAGCTAACATTTCAAGTATCTTATAAGTGAAATATCGCAAATGTTTTAAACTTTAAGTGGCTTGTATATTCAGTAGCCCCTTCTACACATCGACGTCTATAAAATCCTAAATAAAGTCACCCCCTCCACTATCAACGGGAGTGGTGAGGGGGACAGGTAGAATAGACCAAATGAAGTATTAAAATAGTTTTGCTATGCCATTGCTGTTTTATCATTTAAATATACAAAGTTGTTGATTATAATTTTTTAAACATCATATTTCTGAGCGCCTTACCCGTGCCTCAGGGATGCCAGGGAAGGCCGGCAGACTCGTCTCTACGTTGGGCTCGTTGTTAGGACTGTGTGGACTCTTTGGACTGAAACAGTGAAGGAAATATTTGTTAAGTCAGTATTTTTTTTTTCTCTCTCAATGGACCTTATACGTATGGTAATGTAATTTTACCTAGTGCTCACACCTGATAAATTAATTTGCACTCTTTCTTTTTATAATTGTGGGTTTCGCTGATCATCTCACAAATTGAGAGATCAGTTCAGAAGGGTAGTTTTACCCGGGTATACCTGTATGGGTATACATGTATGACAGAAAGGTGATTAAGTATGGGGCTAAGGCGCTTGCCACGTAAATAACCTTGACATCAAGGAAAGCCTTGAAGACGTTTATACATGCATGCGATAATCAATGAAATACATGTACAATGTACCACCATACATTGACTGGGTACATGCCTGGGGGAGATAATCAATGAAATTATAACATGACTTCTGCTTCAATGTTACAATACTGCCTGAGAAACACCCATGTCTCCTCGATCCATTAACGATGCATTGTACTAATATGTATATACATTACAAGAAAAACAGAAGTTTTTTTTTCTAGGAAGCCATGACTTATGTTTGAGTGCAGATCCCAGACGCTGGACTCCCCCGAGAAAACACCTGTTATTATCGGGAGGAGTTTCCCCCCTTTTTATACTTTAATTTTTTAGGGAGGGGGTATTTTATTTAGTTTTTATTCAGTCTTGATGGTTATAGACATGGTGTGCCTGTGGCTGAGCACGTAAGCCGCTGGTAGTGAATGAAAAACCAGCCCACAGGGGTGTCAGGTTGACTGCAGCGTATGTGAACGCAAACACCAGAGCTGTCTACTGCATTTCAACATGTCAACTGGCCGACTCCCAACTCGGAGGGACTCCTAGCAGGTGGTCCTATAAATAATGCTAGCATCATCACAATTCAGGGAACTATTTAAGCAGGTAGTTGGGAGGTTCAGTGCGTGCTGGTCTTTTGTTCTTCTTCTTGTATATGTTCTTCATTCGGACCCAGAAAGATACAGAATGATCTTTTAAAATGATCTTAAAATCAGAAAATTAAAAAATAAATGCGCAGGTTTTCAGTTGTTTCACCCCATCCTGGCCTTATGATGACAGACATGAGTAATGAGAAGAGATATATTAGATCGTACATCACACAACATTGTTCCCCCTACTTTATATATACATGTATTTCAATGTTAGACTTTATGGTCTCTAGTTTTTCTCTCTCCTACTATACTCCCTAAATCCCCGTGCTTAAGAGCTGAGGTGTCGGAGTCCATCAGAAACCCCTGTACAGTGAGTAGTATTGACTCACCACGGCTCGGCAGCTGCTCTGGTAGTGCTTCATGTCTACACCTATTTTTGTCCTTTTCTTTTAATATTGATCTTCATAAATACGGAGATGGGCAGGGAGGGGACAGAGAGCAGCAAATTGGATTCAAGATTCAAGATGGCTTTATTGATTTATGTCAGGATGCATTTGTGTCAGCACTAGATTTAACATCGATGGAATTGTGTTTTTTCCATATGTTATGAATAGATACAGTTTATGGTCCCTGGCCTGGATGGCGGTGTGGCCCTTGATAGGGGGGTCCCCATGTCTGATATAGAATTTAAGAAATACCTATGTCGCCATGTCGAATTTAAGAAATGCCCATGCCACCATATCGATTTTAAGATGTCCCTATCTATTTATTCCTTCTGTCCCATGTCACTAAGCCCCAAAAAGGACCATGTCACCGTGTCGGATTTAGAGGTCTAGGGCCATGGAGGTGGTACCTGGTAGTTGCAACAGCAGGTTTATAGAGACAAACGTTTTGTTTTTAATATTCTTTTTCATCATTTCTATTTTCTTTATTCATCTTTTTAGAATTGATGAAATACCACCATATACCATACATTTGTCCTTAAATAGTGCAGTTATACCTGCTATTTGTGAGAGGCAGCAGGTGGGTATGACCATGTTTGACCCATACAGGGTGTCCTACATAGTGACTGGGCTCTATACTGAATCTGGGACCTGGTGAGGCCCCTAACTGTGATGTCATTATGGTGCACCTTGCTAATATCAATTTAAATTTAGACAACAACTAATTTAAGTATCATTTACAGCCACTATCAATAAACTTTTCATCTTCGTGGTTACCACATTTACCACAGGTTTTACAACTCACAGTGGACACTATTGAAGATAGCATCAGCCCCACGCCACTTTTTATTGCCCTACTAATGTCTCAAAGACATTGGCTATCCTATCCAGCTCATTAGGGAAGCTCTTTGTCGGCCTGGCCAGCAGGTCCGAGATTCAGTATAGCTGTGGCCCACTATATACTTGATAACAGACCCAGTTCTAGCAGGAACAGTAAATAAGATTGATTGTGTGATTTACATCACATGTGACCCAGGGCTACGATAACCCATTAACCTGCAACTGGTGTGCTGCCATCTTGCATTACCATAACTCGAATTACAGTAGTAGGTGTCGAGACTGTGAAGGTACATCACCCCCTAACGTAGGCCTACATACAGTAACCTGCAACTGGTGTGCTGCCATCTTGCATTACCATAACTCAAATTACAGTAGTATGTGTCGACACTTGAAGGTACATCACCCCCTAACGTAGGTCTACATACAGTAACCTGCAACTGGTGTGCTGCCATCTTGCATTACCATAACTCGAATTACAGTAGTAGGTGTCGAGACTGTGAAGGTACATCACCCCCTAACGTAGGCCTACATACAGTAACCTGCAACTGGTGTGCTGCCATCTTGCATTACCATAACTCGAATTACAGTAGTAGGTTTGGCCTTTACAGATCACCTGGTCCCCACTGACCTTTCTTTAGGGTTGAAATGATACCAAAATCGTCTCATAAAAACGTCTCACCTCCTATTTAGCATTGAGCTCTATGGGTGTCTGTGTGAACGTGACTCTTTTAAAGTCAGGATTCAAGGTCACTGGCCTATCTTCAGCATTAGTTCACAGAGACTTGTTTTTTGGGTAGTTTTTGACATTTTTTATTTGTCTTTTTTCACTAGGAAAAAAAATTGTACGGAAATTTTGGGAAAAACGGGAAGAGAAAGATAGTTCCCGAGATGTGGATGAGCTTTTTTTGGGAGAGAAATACCAAAAAACAAAAGCAGGGTGAATTTTCAAAGTCAGCTGACCAATCTATGTTTTTTGTTGGAAAACCGTCTCACAGAGACCCAGGGTCCCTGGGTCAACAAGGCCTTGTTTGTAAACACACCCAGCACCACCCGTGACTCACTTCATTTACGTTGTTCAAACACACTGATATCGTGACCTAGGCAGCTTGGTATTGTTCCTAGATATTGGAGCTGCCACCCAATATCTGGAGACACACCTATGTAAATGAATATGTCTCGGTATTCATGGACCATTTTGAGGCCTAGTGACATGGGACAGAAGTAAAAGTTAGAATTAGTTTACAGTTGATCCTTATATAATATATGGATAGACCCTAGATACTTCCCACATACAATATACATCTGTATTCCAATAATGGCAACAATGCACTTCTCCCACTCTATAAATATAAGTATTTTCCATGTTTTTCTCCCTGCACTACAATGTAGCAAACTAATAATTGAACAATGTACAAAGGGGGTAATTCCCAGTAGTGCTGATGTCTCCTTGAAGCATTGCCAACGTTGCTTAATAATTGCACCTTGCGCATCTCCTGTACCCAATAAGCCTACCTGTAACCTACTCTTACATGAGAGACACAGGGGGCCATCGTATGGAATCCCTTGTGTTTTGGATATTTACATAGCATGACCTTCTTATACGGTGCATAATATGTGTATACTCAAAGCTGAAAGTATATAGCCTACAGCTAAATCCCCCTCTGCGCTAATAGACCTTACAGTTACGTTATGGTTGGCTGAAACACGTGCCTATTGTAAAGCCCCATCACTCCCCAGTCAATTACGCTCGTGGTGACAAATTCAAGCAGGAGCGTGGACAAGAAACTTTGTCCAATCTTAATTCATAAAATCGTAATACTTTTATAATCTTAATTCTAAGATTATGATATTATCTCAGATTATTTACAGAAGACTGAAGATCTTTACTATACGTGATTAATTCATATAAACTTAATAATATTATTGTTATAATCTTAATTTTAAGATTATAGCGGTGTTCTTAACATCGGCCATATGTCCTTGTCCACGCTCCTTCTTGAGTATGTCCACTCGTGCGTCAATTACCCATCAAAGACGGGGCACACACACATACCTGAACCACACTTTCCTCTCACACGGTATCTAGAGTGTGACCAGGTGTCTGGTAGGAGAGCAGGACCTTGGGACTTTGAAGGAACACAGGGAGGGATCATTCAGATCTAGGACCAGTTTTAACAGTCCATCTGCCCACAGTGCACAACGTGTTCTGAATGATTTTGATTCTTGCACGGTCAAGTTGTATCAGTATTGTAATTAACCCATATGTAATATACCCATACTTTATATACATCGCTCAGGATGACATCATCCAGGGGCAGTCCCAGGAATTAAGAATAAAATCAGAATAAGGGGCGTGTGTAATAAACTCCGATGTTACTACTACTTTTTTTTTTAATCTATAAAGTATATCACCAAGTGATTTTCTAAAGTACATTCAAATGGTGAGAACATCATGACGGTTGTTATCATCATGATGGCTGTATGGTGTTGTTTACAACCTTTTTTCTTTCTTTTTCCTTTTTTTTACAATCTCACCTATAAATGCACAAATATGACTATGACTATAAAGTGGATCCAAACACTATTATGTACAGCAACAATTAATCTCAACACAAAACAGATGAGGTAGGGGTCTGTACTCTCTGGATTATCTCCCCCTGGATCTAAACTTGCGTATGTATACATTAACCCATCAGGTCAGGTACAGGGCCCTGCTCCCCATGGGGCATGTATACAGATAATCAGTCATCTGATGTGATGGACGTGGACATATTGATATGAGTGAGCAGCTCAGTTAATGGTGACCTACTTACAGATTTACCCTTTAATGGTCAAATAGTGCATTGGTGCGCTGTGCCCTCTATCTTCATGATGCATGAATGCAGCCTTAGTGAGTAACTCGCCAAGGCTGCATTAAAGCTTCATGCCAACCCAACAGGTTTGATACACTCTCAAAGGGTCGGCATGATGCATCAATACAACCCTGGTGAGTAGACTCGATAGGGCTGCATACATGCATCATGAGGACCAAGAGCATAATGTATTAAAGCAATATGTGACCCTTAAATGGTTACGGTAACCTATTTACAACTTGATCTCCGTCCAACACAGCTGAGGGCATTCCATGTGGGAAAATGGCCTCATCATATTCGTGTATGGGTTTGCCATGTTTATTCGGGCAACCTATGGCAATTTTTACCTAGTAGTAATACATATCAGCTTGCCAGAGTAGATTCCATCAAAAATAAGCACTATACACGGGTGTGGGAAAACCCCAGGGAAATGTCCCCCCCCCCCCCCCTCAGCCCATCATAGAGAAGGTGTGTGTGTAGGGGGGGGGGGGGGGGGTTGACTACTGGGTATGTCCATATCATAAGGGCCAATTTACCAAAGCTTACCTCCTCCCATTTACTCATATCATATTGCAGCCCTACATTATCGTTGCTCTCCATCCAGATTTTTATATTCTTAATTTAGCCATCATACCGTACAACATGATTTTCCACGACAAATTTTCTGACTCACTAATATAAATTGCTTAATTAGCGTGAGTTGTAGGCGATAATGAATAATCAAGAAGCAGGTATAACCTCCCAATATCACACTGCGATATATCTGACTAAGGCTGTGCTTGGAGCAGCTCCCCCCCCCCCTTCCACCTGAGCTGCCATGAGGCTGTACGAGCTGACCCCGGACATGGGAAGCAGCTGAGCAGCTCGGTGTGAGGGTGGGGAGCAACTCACCCCCACCACGATAAAGCATTGCATCACACAGCGAAATATGTGATTTAGGTAACATTGAGGGTCAACATTGGTTGCACTCGTTTTGCAGGGACCGATTGTTTTTGGAGGGGGGGGGGGGGGGGGAGGCGGACCCGGCGGCTTGAAATTTTAGTTTTTTCAATGTAGTTTTAGTAGAAGATTTTTTTTTTTTTTTTTTTTTGGGGGGGGGGGGGGGTCCCCCTTCAAAATCGTGTATCCGCCCCTGGGTTTGATGAAATGAAACTGTTTTGTACTTTTATTTCTGTGTATGTGGTGTGGTGGGGGGGGGGGGGGGTTGTCTGTGAGTCTGGAGCAGCTCACGGTGCCCCAGGGAGTGACTCAGGCCTGTATGTACTACAGGTATCGCCTTCCACTCGACACATCAGCAACTACCAGGATATGGTATAAGATTGAACGTGTGATTAACATCACAAATGACTCAGGGTCAGGGTGATAAAGTAATTGAATTGATGGACTGAATGACTGAATCTGTAAATATTATTTCAGGAACAATGAATAATTTGTCAATTCCGTGAGCAGAAACATATTCCTGGGTCAAAACTACCCTCAAATCATGTGTCACACAAGTATGTTATGACATTTCAACCTGTTGGTGTGGGCTAGCAGGTGGGTGTGGGAAAGCAGGTGGGTGTGGTGCCATCGCCCGGCTGCCTGCATCCTCCACTTCACTTCTTCGCCAAAAGCGATTCGGTCGGAGTGCAAACGGCGAAGATATCTGTGTTTCCGTTTCGCGGTTTATGCATTGCGTCTGCCGTCAGTCAATGACTGCGGGATTGTTCATGCCCCAACACATATCCCAGCTGCACCCCTTCAGATAGCATACCCAAATTGTGCCATGTTTCAATATGTCCACAAAATAATATATTTCAAGATGATTCAAGATAACAGGAGAGAGATGGGTAAAAAAGGTCTTACAAAAAACGTCTCACCCTGTATTGCAAGATAGCTGCCATTGACTTTGCACTGGAAATGTGTGGACCGTAATGTAGACAAATGTCCACTTTAGTAGTTAAGAGTCTAATTTTCCAGATACATGTTTTCCTGTTTTTTGGTGACATTTTTTATATTGAATATTTTGATGGGTTGGAACAAGATATTTGCAACATCTTTGGGACTACTATGTAGATGAATGTCTAATTGTTCAATACCATCTATGAATATGTTTATAGGATGAATATTTAATAGGTAAAATTCACTCTGAAGTAGAGTGACTGACTATCTTGAAATGCCTGCTCCTAACCGTCGCATAAGACTCAGGGTGAGAACCCTGAGTCAATTATACATGCTGGGGCTATATATATAGTGTAGGGACTAGCTGATGGGAAACCAGGAGATGTCTGTCATATTACTGTCACACATCTGTCAATGGGTGGATTCATATGTATTTTATCTGAAATGTAAAACTACGTCTCCTCCAAGCGAATAACATATAAAATTCTTGTTAGAAATGAAATGTTTCTTTGGTCGTCTATCTCTTGAGATAAACCATGTCTTTGGGTTGAGTGATTGTCCCAAAAGTATTTGACAGAATGATAAATGTTTAAGTAATTAACACTCTCAGGATTATTCGTCACACAAAAACACTATAATTGTATCAAATTAGCCCTTTAATGGCCGCATCATGTTTTGATACGCTATGTCCTTTGTCATGATACTTAAATGCACCCTGGTGGTTCTATTGGCCCAAACTCCATTAATGCATCACATCGACCCTTAAGGAGTGTGCCAACCCCGTAAGGTCGGCATGATGCATGAATGCAGCACTGACGAGTTACTCACCAAGACTACATCCATGCATCATGACCACAAAGGGTATAGCACATTAAAGCACTATGGGGCCCTTACAGGGAGTATGTAGCCTGTAGTCCCACCCCATGTGATGTGTTTAGTGTAGTGTATAATCCCACTCCATATAAGGCCAAAAAAAAAAAAATTATTTCTGGAAAATTTTGCTATTTGCTGTTTTTTACGGTTCGTAAATCGGACAACTATAAAGGATTTTATGGCAAAACCCTAAAACCGGGCCCTAAAATGGTAAAAAGCAAAAAATTTAAAAAAATTAAAAAAAGCCGGCCGGCCGGGCCTAGCTTGCCAGACCATGTTACCGGAAACCAACCTTTATTTTTTGGCCTAAGGCTGGCTAGCAGCCAGGTACTGGGGCTACAGGGACTTACATAAGGTGGCAGTCAAGTACTCTTCTTTATGACTTAATGTTTTGATAAAGCATTGGGTGTACGTGACATGTTTATGTGTTAACTGCGCAATACAATTATCACACATACTTCTAATATCACACCTAGTAATGGTCTACGAGCTTTACAACATAGGTCCCCACAGGCCACATATGATTCAACAGAAAGTATCATTTTCCATGGTTAAAAATAATTCTATTAAGTTCGTCAGAAATGGAAAGATTGATTGTGTGATATACATCACATGTGACCCAGGGCTATAGCCATTAAGAAACAAGTCCCAATACCCAAGTCCCAATACCCAAGTCCCAATACCCATCGACTCGGTGTACAACACCTCGTCTTGACCCTGTGGGGCAGTGGGTATATGGAAGAACCGTGTCCAGCTGTAGTCTATCTAACACTTGGCCTTTACAGATCACCTGGTCCCCATACCTCTTCAAAAGCGTCTCATATTTTGATCTCACCCTCCCTTTAACACTAAGCTCTATGGATGTCTGTGTGAACGTGACTCTTTTAAAGGGTGGATTCAAGGTTACTCTGCTATTCTTTAGCATTAGTTCACAGAGAGGTGTATTTTGACATCAAATTGACTTTTTTTCTCCCATCTTTTTCACTAGGAAAGACCATTTTTTCCAAATTTTTGGATGAAGGGCCAGACAGACATAGGTTCTAAGTTAGTTGCAGTGTTATTCTTTATTCAAAATATGCAACAGGAAATGTATACATCCACATCAAAGTTTGACTGCAAATCGAGTTCATTTTCGCCAAAACCGTCTCCCTAAGACACAGGGTGCCCCTGGGTCAATTATTTGTGGTCCTGTGGACGTCATTGCTTGTACCAGTATACATGTATTGCAGTCACCCAATACCCAGCGTGGGCATTACTGTTTTGTTATTATTTTATTGTGCAGTCCCAAAATACCTCCACTTCCTCCCCTCCCCCCACACACAGCAGACATGTTAATAGGCTTACACTGTGACACTGCCCACGTGGAGGTCTAATCTACACCTGTATACTTATATATATAGAGAGAGACACACACATAGGGTAAACAAGTCCGTCCAGGATATAACGTTAAATCTAAACAGAGTGCTATAACACAGTGGGTCCTATCTAAAATAGATTATTTACTAGGACTATGCTTTATATTCGGAAAACCCCTCCGGAAGGAACACGAGATACAGTCTGAAATGGTTCTGGATGTACATGTAACCATATCAATAAAGGAAATGAAGTTCATTGACAAAAATATATAAAAAATATATGCATACCTCTACTTTGGGTGCAATTTGCTTTTACTGGTCCAAATTCATGGCGGCCATACACTCTTTACACAAGTAATCAATACGTTTCTGTACTTGTAGATATCAATTTAATATATACATCGTGAACCCTGCTGAATGTCAGAAAAACAACAACGTTGGTACACTTTTAAAGCCGAACTTTTGAGGCTCTTTCTAGTTTCTGCAGTAATACATGTTGCCCAGAAATCTGAACAATGTTTTGGGGGTATTTCCCATCTCTAAAGTACAAAACAGGCACCAAAGGATGCAGCTATCATTCAGATGTCCACCAGTATCAGCCACAACACAGCATTAACCCACATCTTCTGTAATCCACTTCACCACTCATATTGATTTCGCATCAGCGTCCTGTCGCAAATCAACAACTGACAAGGCGCTAAACACGCTTCATCAGACGGTTATCGGTCTATTGGACAGATTGATCTGATAACGGAATGACCTGTACTGGTGACCTCCTCTCTGCGTTAACCCTTTAGGGACGGCAGAGTGATTTAATGTGCTATGCCCTTTGTTGTCATGATACATAAATGTAGCCCTGGTGAGTAACTTACCTGGGCTACATCCATTTACCATGCCACCGCTCCAGGGTCGATGATGCACTGCCGAAGGGTCTTCATGATGCATGAATGCAGCTCTGTCCATTAGACTCGCTATGGCTTCATTCATGCATCATGACCACAAAGGACATGATACACCAAAGTATGATACGGCTCTTAAAGGGTTAACTGCCTCACCTGGCGAGTCACCACCTGTGGCAAACTCTGTGCTATGTAAACACTTTGGATACTTGTATCTCTGCCCCAACTGACATGGTCCATCTCATTAACCCAACGCATTTTGATTTAAAAAAAAACAACACTTAAATTGTACAAAGTTATCAGAAATCCAGTGGCCAATACACATCGAAAGGTGAGAAATCATATATGTCAAGAAGTCAAGAAGTCAAGAAGTCAAGTCTTGATTAAAAGGTAGAAAGAGAAGATAATCCAAGTGCCTATCTCGACTATAATGGAGGGATATCATAAATGCAGTCAGTGTGTGATATGGTTAATGTGAGAAAAGACAAATAGTCCCTACTCATTGCCCTATTCCCAAAGAAAACATCCAGGTTGGGGTAGAGTACGAGACACGAGTATCTGCCTGGGAGAGTGCACTTGCAGGTGTTCTTGCCCCCCCCCCCCCAGAGATGAAGCCTCCCCCCCCCCGCCTCCACTTAGAGATAAGCCAGGTCCAGCCCCACCACACCTGTCCACAACACCTGGTAATAGAGGCACTTTCACCTCAGCAAACTCGCCCACTAGATTATATTAATCCAATTCATTCCTCTCTTGTTTATAACCTAGAATAAGCTATGATCATAATTAGGCTTGTCATGATACTTTCATATCAGGTTCGACTAACAATTGTAACCAGCAGATTCTCTCTCCTCCACGTTCCCCTTTTTTCTTTTGTGTGTGTGTGGGGGGGGGGGGGGGGGCTCTCTGTACTCTGTACTTTTAAAATTTGTCCAGGTTTCATTTTCCCTGGCATATGGAAAACTTGCCTGACTTTCCCTTATACCACTTATCTTCCCCTATCAAACCTTCCCTAGGCCGTGGGAACCCTGCCTTATTCTATCTGAACGCAAGTCTCTTGTAGATGAATAATTTTGGACTCGCAGTTCAAATCATTTAAATCCAGACAATCCTTGACCCCAACAGTCAGTCTCGGTGTATTGTGAAATCAATCACCAGTTCCTGCTTGAGTTAACTTGTTATGGATTATCATTTAGTGACTTAATGGGGCGACCATCTACCCCCATTTACTAGTATTATTGTGAGGGGATGGGAGGGGGGGGGGGTAGTGGAGCAACTGGAAAGTCTCCAGTGTGTGCCTCTTGTATGGGTGTAGACCCCTAAAATCCACAGGGCGACATGGCCTTTTCTTAAAATCGACAGACGACATGGGGCCTAGTGACAAATGACAGGAGAAATTAAAATATATTGACAAGGGACATGGCCTTTTCTTAAAATCGACAGGCGACTTGGAGCCTAGTGACAAATGACAGGAGAAATACAAAGATACTGACAAATGACATGAGCATTTCTTAAAATCGACAGGCGACATGGGGACCCCCCATCTAGACCCCCTCTTGTTGTTCATGCTGTGAGTCAGAGTTCTGTTGGCCCCATATGACCGTACTCCTTGTAGATTATTTTGTAAACACTTCGGAACACTTGATCTGTCATTTATGGATCAGAATTGTTGGCATAAAATGTGTCTATTGGCTGTTGACGCTATAAAATATCGATAAGCCGTGTTTCAAGTTACACGATCTAGTCTAGCAAAACAGGATCGACCTTTTAACAATTTCTGGCAACCATAGAGCCTATGCCTCTAGGAATGATCACAACATGGCTCCAGTACTTTCATGTCAATATCAAAACCGTTTTTCTACATTGTACTTTTAGAATATTGACGATGTCACTGTTGAGCATTTTGAGAAACGGTTACCATGGTAACCAACCAAGGTCAAGAATCATGTTAAAATCAAGGGTTTTGGTTGCCATGGCAAGTATTTTTGAAAACGATCAGTGATGTCAGCTTGATATTGTCCAGATTGTGAAGGTACATGATTTAATGTACCGGTACCCAAATAACCCATATCCTGTTGGTGGTGGTGGGGGGCGGAGGGGCTATTTTTGCAAGTTTGAGTTTGCTGGCTGCCATTATATGGTTTACTCCAAGTCTAGGTGCAGTTGTAAGCGAGATGAGGGTTATGTGCCAGACTTCACGGTATAGTTCCTTATTACTAGTATCATCAGATACTTTTTTTTTCTATCGATGACGATCTACCAAAAGCTCATTTACTGGTAATATCTTAGTATCCATATAGGCTGTAATAAATATCGTATAAGATGGCCGGTTCAGTACTCACAGTTGGGAGCATCTCACTAAGGGAGTGATCATTTTTTAACAACAGGGGGGGGGTGGTGGGTTTTCGCACGGAGGGCACAACATTTTTTACACCCCCACCCCCGGTTGAGGGGTCCACATTTTTTACCCCCTCCCCTTACGGCCGAAAATCGGCTCCCGCGTGGGCCCTTTGAAGCATAGAAACGCGCGGGCTTTTTGGCTCAAAACAGGTTAAATTATTTTGACCCCCCCCCCAAGAGGGGTCCAAATTTTTTTGCCCCCCTGGTCAAGGGGTCCAAATGTTTTTGCCCCCCCCCCCCCAAACCCACCACCCCCCCCCCCCTTGTTAAAAAATGATCACTCCCTAAGCCTGACACCAGTTGCTGAATACGATCCAGATTTCTTTTCTCTTGCTCTGTGTATTTCTGGTTTGACTGTCCGGTCAGTCACCGGGATCTCGGGGAGGCCAAGCTAACGTTGACTGAGGACGACCTGTCAGGGCTGCATTCAAGCATCATGCCGGCCATACAGGGCTGATACACTCCCGTAAGGTCGGCATGATCCACAAATACAGCTCTGGCGAGTAAAATCCAAGCGTGATAACAACTAAGATAATAACATATTAAAGCACTATGCGGCCCTTAAAGGGTCAGACGTTGACTCACCTGGCCCTGGAGGAGGCCATGCTGGCGTTAAGGGAGGAGGACTTGGAGGAGCGGGAGTACTCCCTCTGGGCCTCCAGGAGGAGTTTCTCCATCTGTGCGTTAAGGTGTACGGGGCGGGAGAGTGCGGTGAGGGGCGGAGAGTCCGACTCGCGCGGCGGTACCACCGCCCCCGCCGTAGACGCCATCTGGGACTGGAAGTGCAGCTCTACCCACGAATCTGAAAAGGATACACAGGCAACTTATGTAGTGATCCACAAAAAGTAGGAAATGTTAAGATCTTGGTCAAATTTTTGCAGGATATTTAAGCAGGACTGAGGAATAAAATGCACAGGAAAAAAAGTAGGAATTCCTGCAAAAGTAGGAAAAGTGGCATCTCTGTAACCTTAGTTTTGGGATTTTTGTTGTTTCTCTAAATAGAGAACTACTACTAGAATTTTATTTTTTGTCAATGACTGTAACCTTAACCCCTTTAAGGGAAGCATAGTGAAGTCCTGACATCCAGATGAGTTACTAACTGGAAGTTCTGCGTTGGTGCATCATAATTATAGAGATAGATGCATCATGTATGTGACCCTTTAAGGGTTAATTGACTCATTGTATGGGTGATTGGTTTGTTTCTTGTTCTTATATGATTAGGAATTCTATGGTTACTTTCTAGCTCTAACTACAGCACCTAGCAACATTTACAGCAAACATAAAATTGAGCATTCTTTCCCGTTCGAAAGTTATAATTCTACCTAGATATAGATGTTGGCATGATAAATAAATGGAAATACATGTCCGTCCTTGTACCTGCATCTTCTAAACGATACCTCAATGTAATCTTGTTGTCTTCCCTTTCTATAGGCCCCTATAGAGTGAGATACACAGAGGATTCAGTGATCAATTGATAACCGTGACGTAATGTTGGCATGTGATACATTGGCTTTAGTAGCAGCGCATGGGTGTGGACCACTAAATTCGACACGGCGACATGGGCCTTTATGGTACTTTTTGGGCTTAGTGACATGCGACTTGAGGAATTTAAGAGTTAGTGACATGGGACATGGCCTTTTCTTAAAATCGACAAGGTGACATGGCCATTTCTTAAAATCGACAGGGCGACATGGCCATTTCTTAAAATCGACAGGGGGAATTGGGACCCCCCCATCCAGACCTCTCAGCACCTCATCACGCTTAGCATCCATATCACGCTCACCATGTATGGATCCCTGACCCATATACAGCCTACCAGTGTGTTTACCCTTTAAGGGCCGCATAGAACTGGGTATGCCATTTGTTATCATGATGCGTGAATGCAGATCTATCCAGGTACATCACTTCAAGCATCATGCTGACTGTAAGGGGTTGATACACTCCCGAAGGATCGGCATGATGCATGAATGCAGTCCAGGCGAGTTACTCACCATGATAGCATTCCTGTATCATTGCGGTACAGGGCAAAACACACTGCATTGGTATGCGGCCCTTAAGGGTTAGTGCATGGTGATTATATCCCCATCACCCCATGCAACACATACCTATATTATGTATGGTAATCCGAGCCCTTTATCCCTTTTCCGTTCTATTCCTAATTGATCTTTATTGAACCACATCTCCTCCTAGAACGATATCTATCTATGGATCACTATAGTACTGTACATTGTAAAAACATTGCAAAGCAACATATTTATAAAGGTCTGCCGTGGTGTAACATATTTTTCTTGTTTTTGGCAGGCGATTCTTCATTGATTCTCACATCAATGCATCAACCGATCTCCAAAACCAGGTAAATGTTTAAAGATCAGGCTGGTAGGAGGTGCTAATTTTTTAAAAAAAGGAAAAAAGAACTAGATACTTTACATCTTGATGTGAGTAACTTACATTCTAAACCAAAGCATGTTGGATACAAATGTACGGAGATGGTCGCAAAAACTTGAACCGGAAAACCACACTAACCCGACTTTTAAAGAATCTGCTTTTATATAGCAGTAATACTGGTATAATACTGGCTAAACTTCCCGTTGACAGCCAAAGGTACTCATCTGTTCCCATCTTGATGTAAATTCGGTATACTAATAGATCAACTATCATTAACTAAGCAATTCATATACAGGTGAGCCAGAAAATTTGTTAGGAAGATCATTTCGTATGATGTGAGTAACTGAATAAACAAAAAATTTAAGATAAAAAAAAAAAAAAAGTGAAAAAAAATCTTTCTCCACTACTACCCCCCAATCAGCATGTCTATGTAAACTACCCCATGGGCGCTACACCATAGATGTCCCAGTAGCATGTGCTACATGCAGTGTCAGCCCCAGCAGCCTGCATCGATTAGACATACTTCCAGGTCAGGCTGATTTGTAGCATGTACAGGAACTGGTAACATTAGGTAACTGCATCAACAATACCCGCCCCCCCCACTCCCCTCCCTACACACCCCACTCTCCCCCCTTCACATCACCACCAGTCACCACAGCAGTCATGCAGAAGGGATGCTCCGTAGGGGGAGGCTGGATCATCCTTACTCATGTATTATGCCACAATGAAGGTACCCCCTCCCCCACCCTCCCCCATTTGTAGCTGTAACGTAAAACCTTGCATACCGTACCGTCGTGTTTAAGCACCCCGGTGCTTATAACTTTGGAGGACTGGTTACCCCCAGTGCTTATACAAGACAGGCACTTATTTGAGATCCATTTTTAGAGCTTAAGATTTATTTCAAGGCCCCATACCCCCGGCGCTTATACAAGACCGGCGCTTGTTCAAAACCCAGCCTTAAACGCGACGGTACGGTATGAGCCTAGCGTGTAAGCCCCCCTCCTCCAACTTTGGAAAATCATATAACGACTACTTTAAGTACTGTACTATACATATAAAAACTTGCGTATAAGCCGCAGCCTGATTTTGTCCCGATCTATGAGCCGCACTGGCGATCTGACTTTTGTACTAGCGGCGGCCTATATGCGAGGTTTTACGTTGGCTCTATGGGCCCCATATGTTTGTCTACATGACACCAGGGTATTACACAGACCTAGGCGGCTGGTAGGACACAGCTGGCATTCTCCTTCATCGATCCAGGCCCAGTCTCTGCCTCCCTCCCCCGGCCCTGCCCACATGAGGGGGCTTCAGGCTACAGGGTGTCCTCAGCCAGTGGTGACCACACCATTTATATGGCTCTAGACCCTTAAATTCAATATGGTGACATGGGCATTTCTTAAAATCGACATGCGCCATAAGGCCTAGTGACATGTGACATGAGGCGTAAAAAGATAGTGACATGGGACATGAACAGTTCTTAAAATCAACATGGAATATGAGCATTATTAAGCGACATAGACATGTGCCTACGACATGGTGATTTCTTAAAATCGACATGCGACATGGGGACCCCCCCCCCCACCATCAAGGGCCCCATTTATAGACATACCCATACTCCTGGCATCTGACCATTTATAGACATCCCAATACTAGCTGCTATCTGACAATTTAAAGACATACCGATACTCCTGGCACCTGACCATTTATAGACATACAAACAGGTACTCCTGGTATCTGACCATTTATAAACATACCGATACGCTATGTAAGCATCTCGCCATCTATGTTATTTATCCCGCCATACTCCTGGTATCTGACCATTTATAGACATACCGATACTCCTGGCATCTGACCATTTATAGACATACCGATACTCCTGGCATCTGATCATTTATCTATAGACATGTCGATACTCTCTGTAGGACCCATTTATAGATGTGCCGATACTCTGTGTAGGCCCCATTTATAGATGTGCTGGTCCTCTCTGTAGGCACCCACACATTTATAGACAAGACAACACTTTAAAAAAAACAGAAGCCCATCACCAACAGTCAATCGCTCGAGACAAACTAAGTAATCAGAACGCCAGAAATGGCTACGTAAAGTAGGGAATCTTACTTCATTGACCAGTACTTGTAAACTGACTACCTGGTAATTAAGTCACATTAATACTTAAAACCGACGCGTCTGTAACCTAACTATCACAGCGTGGGACGTTAACGGCTGTAACTAGCGGTAACGACTATGTCTTCATGATGCAGCTGCCTTCTACGTGATGTAATATTCTCACGGCAGTCATATAACCAGTCATAGACCCACACTGAGGGGGAAGCCTGGGAATTGTGTACTGGGTGTGTGTGTCGGGGGGGGGGGGGGTGGTGTTCCAGGAATCATTAGCGCCAGCACTGATTTGCTCTATGAGGTATGAGGAGTGAGTTCCTCGTGGTGGTGGCCACACCTTGGGCCCACATTATATAGCACTGCATCACACACATAGACATCTACAGTGTATGACTGACATCTTGGTAATAGAGTAACCACAGACATTGCCAAGTGTTATACAAGAACCACACCGTTATTACATAGCAGTGCCCAATATACGGGTTACACAGAACTTAATACAGTACATGCTTCTATAGATTACTATTGATGTAATACAGATACTTGTTGGTTAAAAAACTATGTAACCCCTCCCCCCTTTGATATATACGTGTTTGTTAAAGGCGTGGCAATGATAAGTAGTATATGAAACGTGTGGTATATTCCAGGCGAAATGGTTTTAGTACATGATTAATTGTTCAGTGATATAGGCTTGTTTGTAAGAGTCTACTTAAATGTGGAGTGTACTTTAACATTCAACAAGAAAGGAATTCCTCTCAAGTTAAGTAGCGGGAATGTCTAGAAACGATTAGTTACATGTACTGACGGGCTATGTTATATACATACAATCCACGTCCATAGTTCATACTATTTGCATTCAACTACAAGTACATTTTATTGCCAAAAACGACCTAAGTTTATGTTATTATGTGTCGTTTACAAATTGTTGGAGGCGTTAACTGGGCTGTAATTTAGCACATAGTGGCAGAGCAGAATACAGACAGCCCAATAAACCACGGCTATGTCAGTGTCAGTAGGCCAGCTCCCCGGTGCCAAGTACTATATGGCAAACCTACGTGCTAACCATTTAAGGACAACATAGTGCTTAAATGCATTACACCATTATGATACATGAATGCAGCCCTAGAATGTAACGTCAAAATTTCAAGCATCATTCCGACCCACCGGGGTTGAGTTAGACGCTCCTGAAGGATTGGCATGATGCCTGAATGTAGCCTTGGTGAGTAGACAGACAGAGTCACAGACCAGGCTTGCATTCATGCATCATGACGACCAATAGTATAGTACATTAAGGCACTATGCGGCCCTTACAGAGCTCATATAGAGCCCAGCCCGGAGCAGCCAATATCTACTATACTGAGTCAGCGTCTGCCCCGTTTCTGACTTGCTTTCTAAGACGCCGCTGATATGATCAATTTCTTCAGACATACCCCCCGCCCCGGTACCTTCTTGATAACACTCGGAGTGAACCACTTGGCTGATATGATGTGGTTTGGTTCACAGAGCACTAATACGTAATATTGGGGGTCTACTATATGGGGGTAGATGGCTAAAATCGACATGGCGACACGGCCATTTCTTAAAATCGACATGCGACATGGAGCTTAGTGACATGAGGGAAAACTTAAGTGACATGACATGGGGCATTTCTTAAAATCGACATGGGACATGGCAGGTTCTAAGGGGCGACATGGGACATGGGGACCCCCCATCTAGACCCCCTACTATCGAATAGCGCCCACTACGATATTTATCATTTTTATAGTCATTTTCATATATATGCTTTATTCAGAAGCTTGGTAAAGGTATGATTTTAAAGTGACCTTATTTTCAAGACACGATATCATCAAAAAAATGTACTTTTTGGCCTCTGTTATGTTACTAGTTATACTATTTCACTTCCTATGCATTGCTATATAATAGGATCAAATATCGTACCACATATCTATGTATTGACACACAATTAGCTCATGTAGCAACAGTCTCGGACCCTGACTGTACGTATACAGTCTGGGGGGTTACTTGCAGACCTATACCTACACTGGCCCGTATATACTGTGCTACTGTGTATCAGCACTCAGGAGGACGTGGGTTCGAACCCCACTGTGGCTTAATCAGTACTTCAATTGATATCTACATAATTGACCTAAATTTAACCTTATGTACCTAGTCACATATTTAATAGGTGATATCATTATGTCATTGTAGGTGAAGTTATGCTTTAAACGGGTTTAATAGGTAATGTAAAAAACGGACCACCTATTGTGCCAAGGTGGGGTTCGAACCCACACACCTCATTGAAAAATGATCCAGGATTCCGGATCATTTTATTTACTAGTAGATATCAATTTGTCCAGGCCCAGTATGGGCCTGGAGTGTTCGAGGCTGATGTAGCAACGGCCAACAAAATGCCATGCTATTATGCAAGCGTTGAAGAAAAAGTTCACAATGTAGGCCTAGTTTCAAGATGTAGCTGTGCCCAGCTTCCTACCACTCGCCACCACAGGTATCGGCATGGAGGGTATCCATCCTATACCCACACGTGGTCGGTGTGCTGAGTAAGGACCATCCTGAACCCACGGTCAGTGACCCCCCTCCCCCCTCTCCCTCACCCCCCCCCTTCTATCCCAGGTAGTCACGTCGTAGTGCCTGTACAGAAACCAGGCCAGCTCCCACCTCAGTTAATCACCGCCCGTCGATATACGCACCCGGCACTGTGAGCAAATCCTAACACAGGCCCAAGGACTACTCAGCTGAGGCAAACCTCCACTCGTCCACTCAACTGCTCTATACATGTATAGATTGGGAGAGGTGAGACATGGGGGGGGGGGATATTAAATTATGATCTTGATATATCAAGACTTCCCTACCCTCACCCAGTAAGAAGCTGAAATGTTGAACACCCCAAGGTAGTATGCACAGATAAAATGGTTTGGCAACCAAAGGGACTATCTATAAATATTACCCCCCCCCCCTCCCAACTTTGTTGAGGTTTGATCATCTTAGCTAGTCCCCCACCCCACTACCAACATCACCACAACTACCATATAGATCTCCATGTATATCTACTTATGATCCCGCTTATGACCCCCTAAGCCCTGATCGATGCCCAGGACCAGATGGGCTCCTACTCTGACCAGTGTCAAACACGTGCAGACAGAGTGAGCTGCTCCCCGAGCTGCTCCCACTTACCTGTGAGTGGTCTCTACCTGCCCTCAGTGTCTCCCTGCAGCTACCTGTGGGCCCAGAGTGAGCGACTCACCTGTGAGCTGCTCTGTTTAACACCCTGCAGTCACCCTAAGGCCGTTATATCCAGACTTGTTTCAGGGAACCCAACCCTATATATTTCCTTTCTCAATTTCCATATTTATTTATTTTAATTTTATTATGAATATCAGTGTATCACACTATGTTAGAGCGTGTTGAGAACCGTCACAAAGCTCTATGGATCAGAAATAAATTGAAGATCACAGGAAGCTTTCTGTGGATGTATTTATTTTCAATCCCATATATGTTTTATGCCAGTTTTGTAACACATTTATGTAAAACTAAGTTATCCACATATTGTTTATAAGACATCAGATACCTATCTGATGTGACTATATTCATTTAAACTGCCCCATCCGTACATTATCCTATACATACCTCCCCTGGGTGGTACAATCTACCATGTTACCAGAATCCCACCTTTGTGTATCTAATGGTTAAATAAAGAGTAGTCAGAAATAGCTGATAGCAGCCCCACCCCTCATAGATTATGTATGTGCACACTTCTGTTTTTACCATCATTACAGTTAGAGGTGAACCACCTTCAGCAAACCTACCTGGGAATATTTGGGTACGGGTGTAGACGATGCACCGTAAATTCTAGCGTATAAGCCGCACCTCTATTTTGGGAGAGTCCTACTTGTAAGCTGCACCCCTTTAATTTTGTAGTATAATTCTGAAAACCTTTGTATAAGCCGCACCCCCACCCCCTGGGGGAATGCATCAAGCTGCACTGGGGGGTTTGACTCTCGTACAAGCCGCGGCTTTACGCAGGAATTTAGTGTATACATGTACCGGGGTATATGTGTATACCATAGCAGTTTTACCTGAATCCATACTCATTCTTCCCCAGTGTAGAACCAGGAAGATAACTGGTAAAAAAACTAATAAATTAAACAGATTTTTACAATACCGACTTTATCAATTACTCATCATTCAAAATACAATTTTAATTTCAACTTTAAAATATGTAAACCGATCCATGTATGTATGTATGTATGTATATACTCTACACCTAACAGACTCATTGTCTGGACCAGTTTACTATTCATGGCCAAGGATCGATCCCTCTGGTTAAAGACACCATAAATTCTCCCGTACAAAAAGGTCACACGTTGTGGTGGGGAGGACAGAATAACTGTGTGTTGGTTTTACTTTATAACCGTGGATTAAAGCAGTTAACCTCTCCCTATACAAGACTATGGCATATAACCACTGCCCACTGGTCACCGAGGTTAAGGGAAACATTGCCTTTACCCTGTGAGAATGTGGTTACATTGTATAAACATTATTTTTTTCAGATAATCCTTAGCGCTGTTAAAAAAACCTTTATGCATAAACCTTGAGGAACTTTAGCTTAACTAATACATAAACTGAAGCTTAAACATTTGTACCACCACTGCCAGGTATGTCAAGATTGACTTTTTGCGGATATACCTGTCTCCCATGATGTATCATTGTATGCGGGGGACCACCACCACCAGTTAGATGGCTCTAGACCCCTAAATTCGATATGGCGACATGGGTCTTTCTTAAAATCGACATGCGACATGAGGCCTAGTGACATGTGACATGAGGCTTATTAATGACAGGGGACATGGACATTTCTTAAAATTGACATGGGACATGAGCATCTCTAGCGACATAGACATGCAACATGGTCATTTCTTAAAAGCGACATGCGACATGGGGACCCCCCCATCAAGGGCCCCAGTTAGAATTATGAGAGATATGTTCTATGTTGCCATCAGGGTATGGTGACCTAGTTAGTGTGCCCTTCATCGTGGCCGTCTCATGTATATCATGTGTGACAGGTAAGCCTGGCTTACAACCCTGGAGTTATTATTACTTTGACCAGTGAAAAGCGAAGACGTAGTAACCTTTAGCTCGATACACGCACATGAGAACATTAACAACCCAACTCCAGGTCTGTCTAAACTGCGAACTTGTAAGTCTCCTGCTCAGAAAATAAATATATGACTTGTTTCTAATTTCCATTACCGGTATTTATTTGCATTTGCGATTAACTACCGGTACATGTGTTAATACTCCAAGCGAATAAGTACTCAAAAGCTTAGACTTCCTCCAGAAAGCGTGATCTTGTTAAGTATTAATAGAATAAATCGATCGAGAATAGCTACCCATACCTGAGCTATATAAGAGGGGCACAGATAGACCGTTCTACTTTGTAACATGGAAGCTTGTTGGTTCAGTGTATCAGTTGTCACCTTCTAGACTGTAGACAGTAGAGGGATATATACATATATTTTTGTAAATGAGCGTCTGAGTAGACAAACTAGGTTACCCAGATATGTAGCTCCTTTGGCTCACCTAGTAACACTACTTAGTAGTAGCAGGTCAGCCTCCACGTGGTGGAGAGGTGGAAATAAATAAACCACAACTTAGCGACCTGGCCTCTTGATTGAGTTGGGGGTGAGGGAGCTTAGCCCCCAGTTTTCCGTGCATCATGACCACCTTAATACGCAGTAGATATTACTATATACTAGTACCAGGGACGGATCCAGAAGAGGTGGTCTAAGGGAGCACAGCCAAGAAAATTTAGTCTAGGGGTGGGGCTGGGGGCCCCGGAGGAACAGGCAGGGTCCTTATCACACTTTCTATAGTTAAGAGTCATACCAAGGGTCATTTTCAGGGGACCACTCCCTAGATCTGACACTGGTTACAGGTGGCTTGAAGGGACGACCAGGAGGTAGGTAGAGGCTGGAGGAGTGCTGAGTAACCTGGGTGAGTGTCAGGTGTGGTACAGAGACCCTGGAGGATGTGACCAGCGACACACACCACCATGTGCGCTTTTTATCTGTCCATATTACATGATTTACAACTTGTAAGGGACAAGTCATTTATTGGTCGGTCAGGAGGGCTTGCCCCCACCCCCCACGCTCCTTTTCAGCAAATAAACCTGCGTGTTTAGTATAACAGTTCAAATGGCGGGGACGCCTCCCCTTCCCGGTTGTTAAATCATGACCACGCCCTTAGTTACAAGGATAACTGTGTCTTGGCCCTGGACTAGACGTTGGGTAATCCATCCCAATATTGTCTACAAAAAATGAAAACAGTGGGCAGCTAGGAGGAGGCTAAGGAAAAACATTAAGAGGGCAGGGCCCCAGAGGTTGTTGAACTCATGTTACCCCTACTGTATGCAGTCAGCATTATACCGACTGATCGAGTCTCAGTAGGAATATATGTATCTGACATTTCAACATTCTGTTTGAATCATGTACAGCATGTAGGCCTATTAGTAGGGCGAGGTATCATTACCACTGTGTTGTCAACACACACGTTTACTGTGTAAATAATACAGCCCATGTGGCCTGCTGGCAACTGCTGGCATGGACCCTGTGTATGGGGCCCTTGATGGTGGGGGGTTGGGGTCGGGGGGTCCCCATGTCAATTGTCCATTTTAAGAAATGACCATGTCGCATGTCTATATCGCTTAATAATGCTCATGTCCCATGTCGCTTTTAAGAACTGTCCATGTCCCATGTCACTATCATTTAAGCCTCATGTCGCATGTCACTAGGCCTCATGTCGCATGTCGATTTTAAGAAATGCCCATGTCGCCATATCGAATATAGGGGTCTAGAGCCAGTGTATAGGGTTAGCAGCCATGACCCGACCTCCTGGGGACAAGGCGTGGCCTGGTGCCAGGACGCCATCTCTATAGTGCTGGGGGATCGGGTCAGGAACCCAGTCTAGGGCACAGTCAGAGGTTTAGCTACCTCCATGTAGGGTCATGGTGAAGAGTAGGAGGGATGGGTAAGGGCGGAGGGTGGGTAAGTGAGTGGGATAAAGAGTGAGATAACGTCGTTATCTTCCGCTTGAACAGTGAGTAAGTGATAAAATGAGCAAGTAAGTTAGTAGGAGAATGAGTGAGAGAATGAGGTAGTTATTGAATGAGCAAGTAAGTCAGTGGGTGAATAAGTGAGCAAATGAGTGAGCGTGTCAATGAGTGAGTGAGAATAGCAGAATGTGTGAGTGAGTGAAGAAATGAGTGATAAAGTAATTGAGCAAGAGTGAATGAGTGAGCGAGCAAGCGATTGATTGATCAAGTAGACTCTACTGGTAGTTTAATGTCCAATGTATAATCAGGGTTCCCACAAAAATTTCTGAACAAAATTCCATGACATTTCCATGACATTCCATGACAAAAATCTCAATTTTCCATGACATTTATAAATTTCTTGTGTAGGGTCATGGGGCTTGGGCCCTGAGAAATTGTCTAAAATCTAGAGAGTATAAGGGACATTCTCAGAGATTTTGTAATATCAATTAGATTATTTTCAAATTCCATGACATTCCATGACACATGGCAAATTTTTACAAAATTCCATGACATTCCCTGACATTCCAGACAGCTCTCAAATTCCATGACATTCCATGACTTTCCATGACACGTGGGAACCCTGATAATGTTATAGGCAACCCAACTGTCGCAAGGTTCACGCTTTTCACTTGTTTTGGACAGGTATTTAGAATGTTGTCTCTCCAATACAGCAGTGATCGGATGTATCATTGTATATGGCTGATCAAATCTATGTGCTGAATGAGTGTGTGTATCTATGATATGATGTCTAATATGAGGGAGATAACCGCTACCGCTACGACGCACGTCCCCTACACTTTTCGAAAGATACCGTAGCAAGTGTTCTTTTATTTGCCTGGTCCTAAATACATGGTTGTCTACCATAGAATAAACATGACCAGACAAACCATGGCCTTTGCTATCTCAGACGTGATCCACTGAGGTGATAGGCCTATCGTTGGCAGACCACCAGTGTGAATCTGCACATATGGGCACTGACTGCCCACACAGCAGACAGCCAAGCTAGAGACCCCTCGAGTTTTATCGCCTTTTACGAGTATGCCCATTGGTACGTATTATCGATTATAGGGGGCTCCTAGTGAAGAAGTTATTCTACTCCATAATATGCCACATCAATGAAGGTAGCCCTACCCACCAACACAGTGGGAGCAAATTGGAGCGATCTAGCGAAGATCAAGATGCTGGCCTTTTTGTTTAAAAAAAGAGAAGAGGTCCCCCCCCCCTCCACCAATGTTAAATCACCAATCTGAAAATTTATAGGTCAACCCTAATATAAATATATCTGATCTAGACTAGTAGTAGTACCGTATGCACTATTGCCAGTATTGGTAGGTTGCTGTGTCCAAGAAGGCACTGTTTTAGAAAGGGGGGTTAACCATTCAGGGTCCTGTGAAAAAATGCGTAGTTCTAGACGTGGTCAGGCAATGTGGCTGTGGCCAGTGTAGGCCTAGTCCTAGGTGCATCAGCACTTTCCCCCCAGTTAGGGACTTGCATAAACGGGTGCCGCGCTAGCGCTAGCGCTAGTGCCGATATTGTGATCACACTAGTGCCACTGGTGCCTCAGGCCTAATTTGAGTTTCTGACCTTATTCATTGACTTAGGATGAAGGTTAGGGTATCATTGGAAAGCTATGACATAGCCGCTCATGATGAGGGGTGCCAATCTATTGTAACCATAAGCATTCTATTCATATAAAATTTCTTAAGATTTGGCAAACTAAATGAGACCAAAAACTTATCAAAATTTAAATTTCATCTAAGTTCACCTAGATAGGGATGTAGTTCATTATCATAAGATTATGCACTTTTAATTTCAAGTCCCTATGAGGATGCCTTCTATTTGCCCCAAGCCCTCCCATAACCCTTGTTTATGAGTCTTCAGTGCAGGCAGCCAGCCTACTCAGCCCACAGGCACAGTGACCACTTGGAAAGATAAAGGTCCAGCTGTCTCTAACAGGCCCAACTAACTATTGACAATGTATGTTTCAATTTCTTTGCTTGATAAATATACCCTTATTACTACAAAATGCTTTGCTCAGCTTATACATTGGGCTGGGGGGGGGGGGGGCACAAAATTTTAGATTATTTCCAAAACACATGTCCACATTTTTAAAAACTATAGTTTACTCTAAGTATGTGTAAGCTTTTGATGTGAGTTGGTGCGAAATGGAGACCTAAGATAGACCATGTACAATTGTTAGTTTAATCAGAGAAAATTATTGAATTTTTTTTTTTTTTTTTTTTTTTCCATCTTTTTTTTTTCATCTTTTTTTTTCATATATTTAAAAAAAAAGTTATCAAATGTTTGGTCGATGCTAGACATCGATCACAAAGAATATCCTGAAAATCTCATCCTTAAAGAACAAACAATGGCTGAGATATCCTAAAAAGACCTTTCTTATGACCTTTTGACCTAGTTAATTAGATCAAAGGTCAGCTTAAGTAGGTCAAAGGTCATCCGGAACAAGGTCATATTATCTGATCCATGACATTCAAAACATGCTGAAAATTTCATCCTAAAAGATTAAATAGTGGCTGATTTATCCTAAAATGACCTTTCTTATGACCTTTTGACCTTGTTAATTAGGGAAAAGGTCAATCTAACAAGGTCAATGGTTACCTGGAACAAGGTCATATTATCTGGCCTGTGGTGCTTAATGTATGCTGAAAATTCCATCCTAAAAGATTAAATAATAGCTGATTTATCTTAAAATAACATGTTTCCTTTGTCTGTTCAGGGTACCTTTCTAATCTGCTCTGATCACAGTTTTGGATCCAGCTTGAACAGTGTTTCAATGGGGATGAAGTACCCATCAATTCTGGATCTTCGATCCTGATTGCTCAGCAACTAGCAACAGTAGGAAGATGATCTAAACAGTTCTGAAAAGCCCTCAACAAGCTCTACATGACTGGGCCAATACTCATATATTTCAATCAATTCACAAAATTTATGCAAGTCCCTACCCCAGTCTCGGACTCCCAGCCCAATACTAAAGCATGGGCTGGGAGCAGGGCAGCATTTCACTTTTGCACCAGCTTGGTGGCGCAAATCAGTGTATAGTGGCAATACACATCCAACTACAAATAGATTCTTATCTTGATCAAAGGGCTAATCAAAATATGTGTATTGGGCGATATGGTAGGCTGCTCCCAGGCTATCCACCTTGTAGGATAGACGCTGGCCGAGGCTGCTTTCCCCCCAACTTCCTCCTCCAAACAAAACTGGTCTCCCCACGTCCACAACAAGACAGACCACCACAACACATCAACTGATCGGAGAGAAATGAAGCGTGTTTCGTGCCCCAGCTCAGCTTTGTTCCACCAAAAAACAAAATGAGTCATAATGGAAGCCAGTTACTACACAATTACGGCCGATGATGCAACTACGAGCCAGGGAAAACGCACATTTAAATTCAAAACAAACCACAGGCACAGTCACAACAACAACACTGCAGCAGGGCGCGTATGGCGTGGTTCAAACGAGCAGTCAGCGCCAGCAACGACACATTTTCGTTGGTTGATTTCTCGATCATTATGTATTCTTCAGTAGTATATTTGGGCTTACCATTGAGAGCTTCGCCTTTGGCGTCGTTCTTTTGTTGTGTTGACATCGTAGATGTGTTGTGTGCTTCACTATTCTCACCAATATGAAGCTCCGATCTACTGACTCGCCAACATCTAATGTTTTTGTTTTGGTGTGACGTCAGTATCAGGTGATCACGTGACTCCGCCCCTGACGGGAGACGCGGAAACTAACAGGTGCGTGGAACTCTCCTGTGTAGGAGACGCAATACCACTTCCGTTTCCAATGTAAACAGTTTGCAGCTTACTCAAGCAGTAGCTTAGGCCGTACTACGTCATGCCTAATTCGTAATGTTATTGGCATTGCTACAACGAGATCTACCTCTTAAGTTTTAGGGCCGAGGCATTTATAGACTGGAAGCCGCCCCCGTACTGCACTCCCGATCCTCTCCCGCTCCATATGGGACCGGCGCAAAGCTCAACTCAGTGCATTGGTAGTTGGACTACCCAACCAAATGATCGCATAGAATCTGACAGGTGCTCTCAGTTAGTCAGTAGAGTCTCGTTCTGTGACTATGCATTGGAGCATTTTTAGACTAGAACAAAGGCTCAACTTTCACTATAAATTTATAAACACCATGAAAATAATTTTATAAGCGCCCAGGGCGCTTATTACGTCGAATACGGTATTTGTAATTGTGGCCTGATTTTTATATATAAAGTGGAGGGGGGGGGGGGGGGGGGGGGTCAGACTCAGGGTAAACGCGGACTCCTCTTACTAGGGAGCAGAAGAATCAATCAGCCTGATGTTACCACGGAAATTCTGGTTACGGTACTCGAGCCCCCGTTCTGGTCACCACGTATTTAGCCCAGCCCTCATCTCCCATAAAAAAAGGGCCAAACACTTCATTCTAAAATGCACGGTGTCAAATATGAAAAAAATAAGGAAAGCAAAGCCTTATATTGTAAATATTTAGATTTCGTCCCTTTCCAAAGGAACTTATCAGTACCAGTCTATTTAAGTTTTTATTCAATAACATCTCTCCCTGGTAATAATACACGTTTTGAGATGAGATCTCACTGTAGATGTCTGTATTCAAATAAAAGAAAGCTTCACAAAGATCCATCCGTCTGTTTAGACATTTAAATGTTTAGTACAGTATAAATGGTATTTCCTTATATATATAACGACATACCGGTACCGTATTCGACGTAACAAGCGCCCTGGGCGCTTATATAATTATTTAGATGGCGTTTTAAGTACTTAAGAGTTTATTTGTCTCCAAAATAAGAAAATGTGAGCCTTTGTTTTAGTCTGAACATGCCCCTAAAAAGGGGAGGGGCGGGGGCTTATCAGGGGGAGGGCGCTTATTACGTCGAATACGGTATATCGAAGCTGAAAATGAAACAATGTATATTCTATTTCATGAAAAAATGAAGAGGATTGCCCGTAGCTATGAACCAATGCTGTATTTTCCCTCTCATACACACAAAAGTCATATTTTCATAACGTTTTTTACACCTGTCACTCGCTGATAGGAAAAATGTTGAACAAGAATTGAGATGAGATGAACTTCACCCGGAGCGTACATACATACCACTGCCGACCTATTTACAACTGACTTCTGGGATAGATATATACCGTTAGTGTTCACTTATCGTCATTTATATTTCATTTTTATCCACCAACCCTCTATTCTCTATTGAACATCTGCATCCACCTCACGAGTTTTTACTAGTCTAACAAAACATCACGGTGGGTTTCGGTTACTCTGCAGATTTCTATGAGAAGGTAATTTTTGTAGAGTCATCTTTTCATGAATCGTCCATCACAAGACGTACATTTAAATAGATGAAATGAGCAAAAGTCTTGTCACAATGAAGAAGTTAACTAAGCACTGGGAATATATCAACCACGCTCGTCATGAGTTCACGACATACACTAGGACCTCTCGGCTAGCCCAGATTCAATAAAAGTAACTGTTTATATAAATTCACAGAATCAGACTGTATATCGAAATGCCATGATCCTTCAGTCTTTGAACATTTGTGTTGATAGAGTGCCAAAGAGACAAACTGTTGCACCGGATCCTTCTACCGCTGCTCAGCCAGTCCCGCTGTGCTCCTTTGACGAAGTAGATGACGTATATTAAGTATGTCATGTATGAGCAGCTCATGATGTGTCACTCGGGAGCCCAAAGAGTTTGACGGTGCCGGCGTCTCTGTCGTTGACGTACTTATCCTTGTCGTCACAGGCGAAGGCGAGCAGGTGCTTCCTGGGGTGCCAGGCCACGGTGAAGGTGGGGCTCTCACACGTCACGTCAGCTATCTTCTCACCTTCAACGACAAGTATAACAATTCAAGTACCATATACAAAGATAAAATCAAAACCTAATAAGGGCACATACCAAACATGAGTTAGTTGGTCTATAGCTTTAATGTAGCATTTTTTTATGCCTCACGAGCGCGCAGCGCTCCTAGTGGTTCCGCCAGGAACCACTAGGGGAGGCATATGATGTTTGCACCTTTGGCAAAAATCTGTACGGTGGCCGCCATCTTGGAAAAGGAGTCACGATACAAATTTAGCATATTGTTAAATTATCCTGCAGGATTAAATTCACAGAATGCGGTAAGAATACATCATTTCAACACAGTTCCCACACCTAGAACGATACACGCATTACTAGTTCCGATCCCGAAGCTCTCCGAGCGTCAGGACTGGAACTAGTTTACACCCATGACGTTGTCACCAATCTGGCGCTACATTTGGTGACGCACATTGTTGCAACCCAACCATCTCCATAGTTACAGTTAAGGGCGTCACTAAGAGACAGGCCAAACGCGAGAAAGGCAGTGTTGTCAGTGTTCGGACCTAGGCCTATGTGAGGCCCCTGGACCCTGCACTGTTCTGTGCACGTTTGGAGGAGCCTCTGCACCTGCTCTGCACGCTCTGGGTGTGCCGCTGAGTGCAAGGGCGGATCCAGGGGTACACAAACATGATCAACATGTGGACAGTTGTCACAGGAAAGAGGGGACCTGGTCATCGCTTGATACGCTGACAATGCCGTCTCTTGTCTCTGGTGACGAATAGTCATCCTATCGATAGGCTGACCAAGAACCCTGTCTCCTGTGGATATCAAATTAGAAAAGGAGGGTACCGTAAATTCCTCGCCACCAATCACTCCGGTTACAGCCCGGCGTTGAGGGGGAGGGGGTGGGGGTGGGCACGTGCTATATTTTGATTATACAGGAATTGTGCAGCTGGCAAGGGTACTTTTTGAGCAAAATGGCCCTCACCAAAATCCCCCCACCAAGGGTCACCAATGGTCTTGATAAGTTTTTGCCAAAATCCTTTGCAACAAGGGTCATTTTTTACTATTTAAAAATGTCTCCCACTGAGGGCCGACTCCTCAAGAAAAATTGCTAAAATACCCCTCAGCAAGGGACACTTTTAACCAAAAGCCGCACACCCCTGTCAAAAAAAGTTGACCCTTCTAGAGGACAGAGGGCAAAAAAAATCCGACCCCTGAAAAATGTCACCCCTTGCATGGAAAATGCACAAAGGGTTGGGCCTACTATAGACTAGTTCAAAGTAGGGGGGGCGAAAAATCCAATGTGTCTTTTTTTTTGGGGGGGGGGGGGTGCAGAAAACAATTAATAATCTGGAGGTTTTGCTAATAATAACCACTCCCTGAGGGCAGTAGCCTTTGAATCATGTCAGAATATTTTCATTGGTTAAAAGTACTTAGGCCCTAGGCAAAGGTTCACAAGCATAGTTGGCCTATCAGTTTTATAGAGATTAATTTATAAGAAATACTAATGTCACCATGTCGATTTTAATAAATGCCCATATCACTATCTCTGATATGTCTCATGTCCCATGTCACTAAGACTCAAAATACCCATGTCGCCATGCCGATTTTAGGGCTCGACCCCCCATTACATGGAACCTAGATATTTTAATTCCCCTATTATCCACTAGAGGCAGGTCGCTCTTCTTCTCCTGTGGTCTAGACCCATCCTGGGGGATGGGGGGTCGTAAAAATTCTGGCCCCTCTTGAGGGAGGGCTTGGCGTAAAAAATGATGCCCCTTTTTTAGCAAAAAAGCCTGTGGCTTAAAAATATTTTGGCGAGGGGGGGATTAGAATATTTCACGCGCTCTCAACAGGGATGTATAAAAGTTGTTCGTGCCTCCCTGCACAAAATCTTCCAACCGCCCCCCCTGTAATTGATATATGAACACTCCCTAAATAAATATTTCAAAAATACTGAAAAAGCCCCATATAATCCTACAATTATCAGCTACATGTAAATTCTATACGTTCTGATGATTATCCTGGTGCAAAATGTTATTTTTTCAAAACACCAACCTTGCAGACATTATTATCCCTAGAGTGCAAGAAATACGGTTGTTGCCTGCGAAAAAAAGGCGTGAGGCTTTTTTTTCGCGGCAACAACCGCATTTCTTGTTACCCGCAAATGTACAGTAAGTCTATTCGTTGATAATTCTTTCAGAGGTTTTCACTTTTTTCCTTATTCCTTTTTTAATTGAGATATTTAAAATCCCCCTTTCAAGGCTGACGATGTGTTTTACACTGCCTACAACATCTATATATGTCAAATGTATAAACGTGTAGGTGGTAACTCGGACAGTTTTTCCCTTAAATGGTCAGAGTACAGAAAGGGCTTTATGAAGAGTAGGTGAAATGGTAATCCTATATGCTGATAGAAATATGCATGTGATAACAGTCAGGAGACCTCCGTCTAGATTGGTACAGATGCACAATATAGCACAACCTTCATTGTACCCCAATGTACATACCCGTTTCTACTTCTGCAATATCGATTACGAGGTCTTCCGATGCGGAGGCTATCATCTTTCCATCATAACTGAAACTCAACGTTCGCACCGGCCAGTCTAACCTACAACACACAAAGAGCCTTGGTTAACACACGGGTTAACTACATTGTTAAAGGCATCATGGTAAACAGGAACGTTATAAGATGTTCTATTCTCTATGTGTTCCACAGGCTGTGTGGACACGATTTACAATAGTTAATTTAACAAACAAGGAATCTACAATACATGTCATCTGGAGAATTCCCTGAAAAGATGGGGTTTCCTTTTAATCCCACGTGTTTTCTGTTCTCTTCGCGTGTAATTTAGGCTCACCACACCTTTTCTTTTTTTCTGGTGACATTACAAGTTGGGGCAGAGGCAGATCTGTGAGTAAAGTGAAAGGTACCTGGAGAGTGTCCGCACGCACACCAACTCTGATGTGTCCCAAAGACTGACGAGAGCATCTGCGCTACCGGTAGCGAAGTATTTGCCGGCTGGGTCAAATTCTATACATATACAGTTGGCTGGGTGGGCATTCAATTGGTACTGTAGCTTCAGCTCTGGGTAGCTGAAATCAAAAGTGCATAGTTTTAGATTTACTATCTCAATGTCCATGCCTATAATCGAGATTGTGTACACCATGTTCAGATTTAGAATATAAATACATGCTGACCATTTTATGAGCAGAGATAGGGAATACTTGCCCCTGTAGTAAAACCTAAAGGTTGACGGCTTTTTCAACTCATATTTTAGAATATACAGCAGTCCAACATTATAGCACTCCAATGCACTATATGGATATATATATCTAAAACTGGACATCGACATCCATGTAACAGAATCCTTCTAACAGAAAGCTATATTTAGTAGAAGTAGAAATCCATGAATATCTATAATGAAGGAGAACACCATGTTCATGCCTATGAATATGTCTGTGTGTATGTTCATTTCAAAATTCAAGATTGCAACCATTCATTGAATGCCACCATGCTTTTAATGTGATCTCGAATTGCAGTTGCAGTAATTTGATACTAATAAAAAAAAATCTATTCTATATTTTTTTTCATGAACAGTTGGCATCCCATAGATTCAAGATGGCTATCACTCATTGAATGTCCCGATGCTTGAAATGCAATCTTGACTTGTAGTTGCATTAATTTGATCAAAAAAACAAATCCTATTTGATTTTTCCTTCATTCAACCCATTCAAGATGGCTACCATTTACTAAATGCCACAATGCAAATTGTAGTTGCATTAATTTGATATCTATTATAAGAAAATGTCTATTTGATACCTTTTTCAAACACAGTTGGCACCCCATAGGTTTAGGATGGCCACCATTCATTGAATGCCACAATGCTTTAAATGCAATCTTGAAATGTAGTTGCATTAATTTTACACTGTTAAAAAAATCCAAGCTAGTTGTTTTTTTCATGAAGAGTTGGCACCCCATAGGTTCAAGATGGCCACCAGTCATTGAATGCCATAATGCTTAAATGCAATCTTGAATTGCAGTTGAATTAATTTGATTCTAAAAAAAAACTTTCCTTTTTTTTCTTTCATGAACAGTTGGCACCCCATACATTCAAGGTGGTTACCAGTCACTGCATGCCACAATGCTTTAAGTGCAATCACAAATTGTAGTTGCATTAATCTGATACTAATAAAAAAACTAATTCTATTCTTTTTTTTAAATTCATGAACAGTTGGCACCCCATATATTTAAGATGACTACCATTCATTGAATGCCCCGATGCTTGAAATGCAATCTCGAATTGTAGTTGCATCAATTTAATGCTAATAAAAAACAAATTCTATCGATTTTTCTTCCATGAATAGTTGGCACCCCATAAGGTGGCTACCATTCATATTAATGCAAATATAATGCTTTAAGTGCTATCACGAATTGTAGTTACATTAATCTGATACTAAAAAAAAAAAAAATTCTATTTGATTTTTCTTTCATGAACAGTTGGCACCCCATAAATTGAAAATGCACCCAGCAAGCAGGTCAACAGCTATATACGGACAAGTGTACCTCCCCTGCCTGTTCTCCTTCAATGCAGAGTGAAGAGGGTGGGAGGGGGTGACCATCAACAGTGCATAAACACTTTGATTGGATGACAATGCAGTTTTTATATCACAACCCTAAATTTGTGCAACGAAAATCATCAAGAAATACTAAGTATTTTTTCCAAAGAATAGCTTTTCTAGAATGGCTCGATACTCAGAAATCCTACTGAGAATAAAAAAAAGTCAAATTCTGATTCTAAACACCTGAAAAGTGAGAAATGCTGGCGTTCACGGTTTATGTAGGAAATGTACTAAAAACACCAAAAATATGCAACAAAACCCTAATTTTCTCAAAAACTGTTCAATAGGATTTTTTCTAACTGAGGTTCCAGTGTTTTCTACCCTCATATTACACATTGGCATAGAGAATATATTTGCACCTAGTCAGGATTTTGCCCTAGAAGCAATCTGTGAGGCAAAAAACAGCCAAAATGAGCCACTGGTCTGAAGTATAAAACTGGGCATCGATCACTATAGAGCTACAAAGAGAGAGAATCGATGTCCAGTAACAAATTTCAATTATCAAAAGAACAAAACTATTTTGGATGATTTATGTTGGAAAAATGGTGACAAACCTGAGTATGTGTATTGAGCCATGTCCGCTCGTTAAATAGAAGAGGTCCCCTTCATTGTTCCAACTTATTTCATTGACTTCAAATTTAAACTGTTCATCTGCTTTGGTTTTATGGGTGCGTGCATCTATGAAGGAGACCAAATCTTCTTTGTTGCCGACAGCGATAGTTTGACCATCCGGCGACCAACATATATTTATATTTTCTCCTGGAAAGTAAAGATTATTTTTCATTGCAATATATTTTAATGAAAAGAATGACAAAATTATATTTGAAATTGCTTTGGGTAATTGGCATACAAAATTAAAGGTTATATAATATTCGGGTTACCAGTCTGATAAATGGGGTTTGGCGATATTCAGATATATGAACGAATCTTAATACCTGCCAACTGGTCAGCAATGGCTGGAAAGGATTGCATTAAAAAAAAGAAGGGTTTCCATAGTTTACCAGGTATTAAAGGACAGTAAATACCAATTGAATTACCGGTAATTTTGTTAGGCCTTAATATGTACAATGTTCAAATGACATATCAGTGTTTCCGAAAACTTTTTTTGCACACAGGCCAATGTGGCCTATGTCGCGAGATCTTACATGGGCCATTTGCCTTCTACACAGGCCACAGCGGCCCTATGTTCATGCATAGCTGTCATGAAACCTTTACCTTTTGTGGTGATTGTAGCTAATGACTTGGCTGCGCGTGCGTCCCACATGCGGACTGTCTTGTCGCCTGCGGCCGTGACCAGCATGTCGGGGTGGGTCGGGTGCCAACACAGCTGGTCCACGCTGTCTCCGTGTCCACGACATGTGTGGTCCTTCACCTGGCAGCACAACGGGCACAGTGAGTATAAACAGGTACATCCCACATAGATGACAATTTTCTGGACTGTAACTTGAAGTTACCACCATAAAAGTTCTGCTGTTTAGTCAGAGAGATGTTTCTTTTCCTAGAGTGTTCTTTCTTATAGGGGCAAATAGTCAAACTACTTTGGTTGCCTCCTTGGACCGCTTTCTCATACAGGTAAAAAAATGTACAAAAAAAGTTTTTGATACAAATGACAAGTGAAATCAAAGGATCTGTGCAAGCTAGACCATTGCCTTGTAATACTTACTATTTAAAAAGTAGTTTTAGGCGTTATAAATTTGTGCGTAATAGTCGTGGGTGATATGCAATCTAACCTCCAGTCCAACATTTTCAAAGTCTAGACGCGGGTTATACCCGATACACAGGTGTTTGGTACAGTTCTATATAAATCATAATATAGCAATTTTCAGGCCTCAGGTGTGGTTATAATAGTTATCGTATTTCTTCAAAACCTATGTGTGGGTTATGAGCTATACGCCAGATGCGGGTAATACTTCAGAACTTATAGGAGTACTGGAAGCTGGCACAAAGGAATTCTCTCTACATCGCTGCTGGTACTAGTGTGTCACTTCTTGAAGACTTTCACATGCTATATTCAACTCACTGTTTCCTTGACCTGGTAGAGACACCCAGTCCCAATCAAAAGATTGATTGTGTGACATACATCACATGTGACCCAGGGTCCCAACCCAAAGCCCCAACCCAAGGCCCCAACCCAAGGTCCCAACCCAAGGCCCCCAACCCAAGGCCCCAATCCAAGGCCCAAACCCCAACAACACTTTCACCCCTACCCCCCACCCCACCCTCACCACACTGTGTCTTTGTGCACCACACTATTAGTGTTTCTCTTGATGTTAAAACGTCTCACTTTTTGATCTCACCTGGTCTTAACCATTGTAGGTATACTACTACTACTACTACTACTTGCACTTTCCTGGATAGCCAGGTCGCTCGAATGAGGAGTGTTTGCTCATGAGCTGTGCTTATATTTTTTGGGATGTTTTATGGGGTGTGGGTTGTGTTATTCCTTGTTGGCTTATTCCACTGGTCGATTATTTCGTCTATGTGAGTTAGTTTCTTAGCTATTTCTCTCATTATATTAATGTTTTCCTTAAATAATTCATTGATGTGGATTTTGTGTGTGTTGTTTGTGTGTATGGCTGTGCATGTGTTCATTACATGGATTAGGGTCTCCTGTTTGTGGCCACAGCCCCTGCACTCCATATTGTCGTGTTCGTTCTTGTAGTTCTCCTTAATGCGGATCATCCGGTTTCTGGCCTTAAATATGGTGCTTGTTTGGTTTCTGGTCAGTTTTAGTATGTATGGTTGGGGCTGGTTATTGTTATGGGTCATTCTATGGTGTAGGAATCTTGTTTTGCTTTTTGTGTTGGCTGTTATTTTAATATTCTTCATTATTTCTTCTGTCGTTGCATCTTTTATCATTTTGTTCCATTGGGCCTTTGTTTTTTGGGCTATTTCTTCACTGTTCTGTGTAAGTCCTAGTTCCTCAAGGTTCTTTCTGGCACTTTCTGCCCATGCTTTGGGGTTGGTTGTCTGCAGTGTTTTTTTTAGGTTAGGTTGGGTCTTTGTGTCAATGATTTTTTTATAGTAGTTGAGTCTTTTTCTTTTCATTATGGTTTCAGCGTCTGGGATCCTCGTTTCTAGGTATATGTTTTCTCTTGGTGTTGCGTTTGGGACTCTGAGTATTCTTTTGATGATATTGTCAAGGATGGTGTTTATTTTTTTCATTTGTTGTTTTGTTGGTTGCCATGTTTCTGCTCCGTAGGTTATTATCGGTATTATGCATGTTTCCACTAGCTTCCATATTACTTCCATTTCTATACCTTTGAAGTTGGCATCGTTTGTGGTTTGTATGATCGTTTGGTAGGCAGCTTCAGCTTTCTTATCTAGATCATTTATGTGGTCATCTAGGTTTGCTTTGTGGTTCATTATTTCTCCGAGGTATTTGTAGGTTTCTGTGTATTCTAGGTCCATTTCATTGATTTTGAACGGTTTCTTTTCCCCTTTCCCAATTAGGATGGTTTTTGATTTGTTTTTTCCAAATTCTATTCTGTATTTGTTTGCTACTTCTTGGGTTATATTTAGTAATTTTTTGTGGGTTTCTGGGTTGTTTGATATTATGGCTACGTCATCTACCCATAGTAGGCATTGGGTTTTTTGGTTTTCTGTGTTGTTCTCTGTTCTGATGTTGGCTTCTATTGTTTTGTTGATCTCATCCATTAGTACTGCATACTGGGTCACTGAGAGTACTCCTCCCTGTTTGATACTGTCTTTTATTTGTATTTTTCTGGTCAGTCCATGTTTTGTTTGTATTCTTGCTGTGAGGTTGGTATTTAGGTTGTTTGTTAGGGTCCATGTTGGTCCTGTGAGTCCTCTTTTGTACATGATGTGCATTATGCCCTGGATCCATGCTTTGTCGTAGGCTTTGGTCACATCTAGGAATGTCAGATATGTTGGTTTTTTGTTTTTTTGGTTGTCTTTTATGGTTTCTTTGAGGACTAGTATATGGTCTACTGTTGCAACTCCTTTCTTTCCTCCGGCTTGTGCTTCTGTTATTTCAATTGATTCTTTTATTCTATTGTTTATGAGGCGTTCGTACACTTTCCCCATGTTGCTGCTGAGTGTGATACCTCTTTGGTTGCTGCACATTCCCTTTTGTCCCTTTCCTTTATAGAGTGTCTTTATAGTTCCTTGGGTCCATTGTTTTGGGATTATTGTTGTTGTATTGATATAGTTGAAGGCTGTTAGTAGGGCTTTTTTTGTTTCTTGTGTGGCTTCTATTAGTATTTCATTTGGGAGGTCATCAGGTCCGGGTGTTTTTTTCCTTTTTAGTGCTCTGATTACTGTTTCTAGTTCTTTTAGGGTAAATGGTTTCTCTCTCCTGTTCTTCAGGCTATCTTTGATTTCCTCAGCTGTTTCTAGGACTTCCTTTGTGTGTTGGTCATATTGGGGGTTTGCTTCCCTTGCTTGGTATAGGTTTTCAAAGTATTCTGCTGTGTGGTTCATGGCTGTTTCAGGGTCGTTTATAATGTTTCCTGATTCATCCTTTGTTTCAGCTCCTAGTTCTTTGGTTTTTAGGATTTGTTTTTGTGTCTTCCAAAATTGGTTTGACTTGGTGGCTCCTGCTTCTATTAGCTTGTTAAGTTTTATTTTAGTTGACCTTTGTTGTTCTAGTTCTATGGCTTCCTTTAGTTCCTTCTGGGTGTTTATTAGGTCGTCTAGGGTGGTTGTTATGGTTTCGGTGTTTTTTGTTTTACATGCTTCTGCGTATTTCTTTTTCTTAATTTTTTTTTCCTTTTTTATCTGTCTTATGTTTTCGTTTGTTGTATTGTTTTTCTTTGGGGGTCGTGATTTTTTAATGTGTTTTTTCATTAGTTGTGTGAGGGTTTTGGATAGGTTATCATATTTAGTTTGGTTAGGGTCCTTTCTTATTGTTTCTGCTAGTTCCTTATTGAAGTTGGTCCAACCTTCTTTGTTGTTAAGGACCCAGTTAGGTCGTTCTTTTGTTATGGCTGATTTGTTGGTTACAGTCTTAATTTCTATTGTCATTGTGTTGTGGTCAGTGGGTTTCTTTCCTCTTAGCGTAAGTGAGTTGTCAGTGTTTATATTTGTTCTTACTATTTTCTCATACATACCTTGGTCGCATAGTATGTAGTCTATGATGGATTTTTCCTCCTGGTTGGTTCTGTTTTCTCTGGTCCATTGTAGCGTATCTGGTTCGACGGATGGGGTTCTCATATTAGTCTCTGCTATTAGGTTCTCCAGGTATGTTCCATTGGGGGATTTGTCTTGCTTTATCTTATTCCCTGTGATTTCCATCTTGGCATTGAAGTCCCCTATCAGGAGGATGTTGCCTTCCCCTTGAAGGGTTTTTACGTGGTTGGTGAGATCTGTATATGTTTTTTTCACTGTGTATCTGTCTATTTTTTCCTGGGGTCCATAGAATCCTCCTATGATCGTGTCCTTATGTTTTGTTTTGACTTTGACCCATACTACCTCTGTTTCTTCTTCTTGTTCTTTGTATATGTCTATTGTGTTTTTTGCTAGGCTGTCTTTTACTAGTATCCCTACGCCCCCCCCTTTTTGGTTTGTCGCTCTCGGTCTGTGGTGCCATGTGTATCCTTGGATCTTCGGTGGTTTGTGTGTCCTTGTTTCGGCTATTACTGCTATATCTGTGCTTGTTGCGTTTAGTGTTGCTGTGATGTTTTGTTGTTTTCCTGTTATCCCATTGGCATTGGCATATAGGATTTTTAGTATTTCTTAACCATTGTAGGTATAGGAAGTCTGTGTGAACGTGACTCTTTTAAAGGCTGGATTCAAGGTCACTGTCCTATTCTTCAGCATTAGTTCACACAGACTCCGTTTTATGGTTGTTTTTGACTATTTTGGGGGGCTTTCTTCATGGGGAATTTTTTTTTGTGGACATTTTGAAAAAAAGAAGGACACACAGATTGTTCCACAGTAGAACTTAAGCTTCATTTTGAACAGAAAAAACAAAAAACAAAGGCAGGGCGATACTTCAAAGTCAGGTGACCAATCTACGTTTTTTGCAGGAAAACCGTCTCACAGAGACCCAGGGTACCCTGGGTCAATTAACTTGGAAGACTGTTGAGTTTGCTGTTCCATAAATGTACCACTTACTCTCTGTGAGAAGCTGTTTTTCACTTTCTCTATTTACCTGGGGCTAGGTGCCACACTTTCTTCAATGATATACTTTGCCTTTGGATGGTCCTGCTATGATTGAGTGACTGGCTGGTTCCACTTTTATTTTCAGCCAATTTTTAGCATATTGAACTTCATTTATTTTGCATGTCACCCCGTTGAGGTTTCCTATCATAAGTCTGGTGTGTGTAAGTTGAAATTCTCTACCATACCTCCAATTAGACCAATGTTCTCACATATACATTGAATGTCGTTCATGTCAAATTTAGATAAGAAATGTGCATATGAAGGGGAGGGGAACTTTGCCTTGGGAGGCTCTACTTCTGACTTGGATGATTGATGACAGCCACACTCCACAGGCACAGGCTTCACGTCACTTAGTAACTTAACTTAGTCTTAGTGACACTGACAGACCGGTAGATCTATAAAGTGGGCGATAATAGAGGATAAAACCTAAAACGTGTGGCCAGGGATGAGCAAATCAACATGTTATTACCCTTAAATGGAACCAAACAACACGCAAACCTACTGCGTAATCTAGTCTTCGACAATTTGTTATATTTTAAGATTACAATTAAACACATATGCCCGGCAAATACACAATAAAATGCAGGGCAGCTGATCGATTTGTGGTAGGCATGGCAGGGTGTTTTTAAAAATATTTTAGAAAATTTCAAAAACGGCATAGATGGATGCTATAGGATGGTAGTATTGTGGAAAAGTGTGTTTTATTTGCATTTGATATAATTTTGGTAGTTTATTCACCCAGTCTGAGAGGCTGCCTGGCACAGCTTCTGTACCCTGAACCTGCCCGAGGTGGTGCTTCTGGCCAAGAAGTGAAAATATTAAAATGCATCCTACAGCTTTCTAATGTCATTTGGAGGGAAGCCTAACATTTTCTCTTTGTGAATCTGGTGGAATTAGGACGTTTGAGTCAATATTCTTTGTACAGGAGGGGTTTGTGTAGAGGGTGTCTGAACCTGTTTCTCTTGTCATTGATTAAAAAGTGCACCTGCTGCTTCATGTACAGATGGTCATAAATATAACAATTCTGAACGGATTTCAATGCAATAGCTTTTACCATGTAGGGAAATATTTGTTCTATCAGATAATTACTTTTATTCAAGGATGCTATTAAGTTTTCTTATATTCTATGGCCAGTAAAGTAGACATAGACAAAATAAACATACTGACCTTGTGTCAAAGATCACCTGCCCATTTACACTGCCATGAATGGATTCATTCAAATCACACTTATTTCCATAGCCAAATATCTACTTTATATCACATATATAGTTGTTAGGTGGTATCTTTATCCCATTTGATTTCCTAGCCTAACCAATAATTAAAATAGTAAAAAGGGGCTTTTATAATGTGAATCCATTAATCATCTGACCTATTACCAAAACTGGAGATGTTTTAGAATATCACAGCATTTGGAATTGTGTAAATATCTCTACTGGTTTTCCTCCAGGGGGGTGGCAAAGTTGAGCATACCCCCTCGGGCAGAAATGGCTGCAAAGCAGCCAGGGCGCTCGCCACGCCCTCTCACGGCCACTGCCATGCCTATTTGTGGACCGGCTTCCCTCGTTCACTCACCAGACGATCTCTTTCCAAAGAAAAGATGCAGACTGTTTTGTCAAAGGATCCTGATGCAAGCCTGCGACCATCACAACTCCATGCTACCGAATGCACCTTTGATTGGTGTGCTGTGTATTCTTTAGTTCGGCCATGGCCTTCAAAATGTTTCTTCATCTGTTCAAGATACGTCCCCATTTTGCGCGTGCTTTCTGTTTGGCTCAATAGTTTCTTGATTATCCACAAGGCGGCGCCGGAGAGCTAACTCCCCTCTTTTTCCACAAGACGGCAGCACTGCTGAATAAGTTCACAAAATTACAATCATGGCAGGTTTAGTAAGTATTTTACACGTATTTGAGAATACCTTTATATTTGCCATTACCATCAACTGTTAGTATACCTACCATAGATTCATAAAATGTTAGAAATGCTAAAGGAATTGCTCAATTTCATAGTGGAAAATGACTTCAAATAATGAGTACTTATATTATCGCCCACCCCACGTGAATCCACATGCCACTGACAGTGAAAAACCACTGTGGGTGGGGCTGAGTCAGTCAATGCACAGATACACCTGATTTCATGGTCAGTGTTAGTAGCTACCCCAATTGATCGTGCTTATCAGTTGGATGTGTTGGCTTACTGAATACACACACATAGACAGGCCGTCTTTTACTCAACCAGGCAAGGGTACTCTCTCATTATTCTCCTTATTGTGAGTCCCGACTACTTGATATTTTGGTAAGGCATTGGCCAATTAGGAAAGATATTTAGGTACAACCCCCGGGGGGGGGGGGGCACTCTCACATTTATGGATACCATGTGCGTACATCACCTTGAATTTGGACCCCTTTTACTGGGACAAAAAACCACCAAAACACCCCCCTTTTGCAGTTTTGGCGGGATAACCCCCTTCAATGTGAAGAAACCAGCCCCCTTTTAGTAGAACACCACCCAAAAGTGGCCAAAGTATACCCCCTTTTGGCAGGGTACTCTAAATAGGCCAAAATTGGACCCCTTTTAGCGGGATACCTCCATAAATTGGCCAAAATTAGACCCCTTTTTGTGGGATACCCCCATATATTGGCCAAATTTGAACCCCTTTTAGCAGGGTAGCACCCTAAATTTGGGAAAAAAAGATACCCCTTTTTACAAGAACTTTTGGACTTTTTGGCTGGATATTCTTGGCTTAAAAACATACCCCTTTTGCCTTAAAATGACCCAAAAGGGACCCCTAATGGCGGGTCCGGCCGGACCCGCCAGTGGGGCCCAAAAAGGACCCCTTTCCCGGGGTTTTGTGTACGCACATAGTTACTATAGATCATATAGGGAGTGGCCCCCCTGGGGTACAACCTGATACCAGCCATGTTTAAATAAAACGCCTATGGCCCAAGTTATGGTTATGGACTTTTTTTTTTTTGACAAACCATCTTTTTTTCAGAATATTTGCCCCGCGCAAATTCTCTGAAATATACATAAGAAAGATATCATCAATACCTAGCCATTCATACCTGTATTAAGTTCCTAGGTTTATTTTAAGAGCCGCGGGTTTGCACATTTGTGAAGGGTTGTGTCATCATTTTGTGAGGCTTTATCCCTCGGGGGATGCGTAAATAGGGGGGTAAGGGTTCATAAAATGTGCCCTAAATGATTGAATATTGCGATTCTTGACATGAGGCTTTGCCTGCAGATGCGAAACATATACGTGCATACGCATACCAAATTGCATAATGATACGACGCCTAGAAAAAAAGTTATAACAATGTTTCTGCCTAGAATACTGTGCGTAAATGATGTGTATTGGGTAGGTACCACTCACCACTGACAGCCCATATGAGGGTGCCTCCCGGGAGGTAGGTGGAGGGGGAAGGGGGAGAAAGCTGTGAAAAATGTCAGGCCCGTATCCAGACCTCCAGATGGGGGGGTGACCTGGCTCCAAAAGTGGACCTTTTACCATCCCGGAAAATTTGAAATAACTAGACTGCCAATGGTGCATTCTGATGCATTTTCGCATCTAATATTCTAGAGGGGGGGCAAGATCTGGCTGAGGTACTTGTTACGGGGTGAAGTATCACAAGTGCAGTGTGGAGTATCACAAGTGCAGCACTGTATATCGGAAGTGCGTTTGGGGGGTTAGGGGGAATTCCCCCCAAGAAAATTTTGAAATTTAGAGATCAAATGGTGCATTCTAGTGCATTTAAGAGCTGTAGATTGAGAGATTGGTGTGATCTCATTTAAACAATATTGCCCATTAAGTCCTCACTCCCTAGAAATTCCCCACCTAGGTCACTACCAAAGGTGTCCCCCCCCCCAAGGTCCCACACCATCCATGATACTTGCTCCCTAGAAGTTCCCCACCTAGGTCACCCCCAAAGGTCCCCCCGTAAAGACCAACACCATCTATGGTCCTCGTTCCCTAGAATTTCCTGACCTAGGTCACCCCCCAAAGGTCCCACAGCATTGCCAGTCCTCACTCCATAGAAGTACACCCCCCAGGTTACCCCAAAAGGTCCCCCCCCCCCCAAGGTCCAACACCATCTATGGTCCTCGCTCCCTAGAATTTCCTGACCTAGTTCACCCTCCAAGGTCCCATGAAGGTCCCACACAATTGCCAGTCCTCACTCCCTAGAAGTTCCCTATCTAGGTCACCCCCAAAGGTCCCCCCAAAGGTCCAACACCATCATTGGTCCTCACTTCCTAGAAGTTTCATCTAGGTCACCCCCTAAGAATCCCGCCTATGTCACCTCCAAAGGTCCCCCCCCCCCCCAAGGTCCAACACTAGCTATGGTCCTCGTTCCCTAGACTTTCCTGACCTAGGTCACCCCAAAGGTCCCCCCCAAGGTCCCACACCATCGACATTCCTCAGTCCCTAGAAGTTTCCCACCAAGGTCACCCCCAAAGGTCCCCTCCCCAGAGGTCCTTCCCATAAGGTCCCAGACCATTTATGGTCCTCGCTCCCTAGAAGTTCCCCACCAAGTCACCCCCAAAGGTCCCCCTCCCCCCAAGGTCCAACACCATCTACGGTCCTCGCTCCCTAGAATTTCTCAACCTAGGTCACCCGCAAAGGTCCCTCCAAGGTCCCACACCGTTGCCAGTCCTCACTCCCTAGAATTTTCCAACCTAGGTCACTCCCAAAGGTCCCCCCCCCCCCCAAGGTCCCACACCATTGGCAGTCCTCACTCCCTAGAAATTCCCCACCAAGGTCACCCCCAAAGATTCCCTCCCCAAATGTCCCCTCCCCAAAGGTCCTACAACATCCATGGTCCTCGCGCCCTAGAAGTTCCCCACCAAGTCACCCCAATAGGTCCCCCCTCCCCTAAGGTCCAACACCATGTACAGTCCTCACTCCCTAGAATTTCCCAACCTAGGTCACCCCCAAAGGTCCCTCCAAGGTACCACATCGTTGCCAATCTTCACTCTCTGGAAGTTCCCCACCAATGTCATCCCCAAAGCCCCCCCCCCCCCCCCAACGTCCCACACCATTCATGGACCTCCCTCCCTACAAGTTTCCCACCTACTAGTAGGTCACCCCCCCGCCTCCCGCCCAAGGTCCCACACCATCGACAGTCCTTGTTCCCAAGATGTTCCCCACCAAAGTCACCCCCTGAAGTCCCCTTTCCTAACACATTATTTAGACAGCCCCTAGATCCAATTGATTCAATCCCTAAGGTCCAATATAATGGAATATCTATTATAGAGTTTAGTGAATAGTATTCAGGTATTCAAAATTCCATTTAACGTTTGACTCTGTAAAATCCTTAATAATTGTCCGATTGACAAGCCGCAAAAACCTCTAGAAAGCTAGTGTCTGGGGCTCCAAAATGTGGACCTTTTTCTCTCTGGAGGTCCGTGGGGGGCTGACGAGTACCCCAAGTCACCCCCCTAGCTACGGGCCTGAATGTGCATGGCCAGGGCGTGATGACACCTATTGTATAGGGGGTCCATGTCAATGTGGATTCTCTATGGGACAATCCTCCAATAGAAGCCCCTTTTATTTGATGACTAATTTCGAATTCTGTTGGTTCTAGACATGGTAGACACAAGATTAAAACAGTTCTGTTATTCTAACGACATGGTGCATCTATACCAATAAAAACTATTACAATATGATATATTATTAATTCCTCTGTGGTGATGCTAGTGTTAGGTACCATAAAACCTCGCGTAGGCCTATAAGCCGCGGCTTGTACGCGAATCAGACTCAGCTTTCTTTTGATACCCGGTACCAAACATGCCTGTAGGCTATAGGGTGCGGCTTATACGAGAGTTTTTATAAGTACCGGTATACTACAGTACAGGTACCAAATTAACAATTCTCAGATGGCCTCTGCGGCTTATAGGATTGCACCAAACTCGGGGTGCGGCTTATACACGAGTTAGGCTTATACGCGAGGTTTTACGGTAGTAGGTGTTGGCTTGGTTATTAGGCCTAACTTCGATGTTTTTGAAACAAATGTAGGCCTAGGCCTAAAGAAACTACAGAAAAGTGGGGCCATCGAGAATTCAAGGAGGCTTTATAACTTTATTGACTATAAATGTAAGGATACATTTAATAAATGATTTATGTCAGCACCGAGTTAGCATTGATGGCATTATACACAGTTTTTGTGCAGGAATATATACAGTTGATGGTTCCTGATCTGTTTTGGTGATATACTATATGGATCTACAGCTAATATTTGCGAGACCTTTCTATTATCACGATGCTTGTCTAGGTCTGTGGGTGAGCTTAAAGGCGCAATGAACCCACAACGTCATTTGCGTACCAAAATCGGCAGGGTTAGGTCCTGGGTTCAGTGCGCCTTTAATATATTTTTCTTCAAAGCTTTTGCGGGCACTTTGAATTTCAGGCAGATTGCAATATAGTATTGTGTTGCGTTTCAGTGTGTGCACATATTATTTAATGGCTTCTTTCCTCTAGGCTATAACTTCTTGAGTACAATTAGAATCTATACACAGCTTTGTGATAATGCTTCCAATATAGGGGGAGTATATGTGACCTAGATACTCCCGCTCCCCATATGGATAATTCAAGTCATACTGACAAGTTTAAATAACTTTCCCACTTGCCAAGAGTTAAAAGTCTGTTTTTCGCAATATATTTTGACCCCTCTGTAAAAGAAAAAGTAAATATATAACGCCCTCATCATATTTTACTTTTATGATATTGTTTAAACAATTATAATTGCTTGATTGTTGCAGTCTGGAGACGACCTTTTAAACGTGAAGAGTTCACTCAGTGGCTCTGCAGATGACTATGTCAACGATGTAAGTAAACTATTTATTTGTAAATTTCATTCACTCCTTTTACATGGCTATAGTATAAGTATCAAACTTCAAAGCCAGCCTAAGGGATTGATCATTATTTAACAGCAATGAGTGGGGTACTTGTAAATTTAAAATACCAGGTATCCGTAATGACCACTCCCATGTGAAAATTGTACTCACGCTTTAAACCCGATCCCTTTCTCATCCCTAGTATTTATCTTTAAAAAAAAGATTTTACCAGATTTATGACTCAGGCTTTATATCATTATGTAGAGTACGATGGAGATGTCGTGGGCTATCAAGGCCTTCGAGCACGCAAACGTATATTTCAAGGTAAGACCAAAGAATTTCTTTTTGAAGTTTTTGTCAATGGGTTTAGATTTCTACTCTGATAGTAGTTCCTTGTGAAACAATGGGAATTAATATTTTAGTTGATATGTGGGAATCGTGAGAATTTTTTTTTTTTTTTGAATAAGAAAAGACCGTAAGCGAAATCCGTTGACAATTATTTTGATAGATGGTTTAAAGCTGCTATTAATTAAACAAGCAGAGGTGAGAAGTAGGCCGTCTTGATCGGATCAGGAGCATAACACATCAATGATACTGTCCGACCAGCATCAAATCAATTATCACCTTACAGACACCTTAGTAGAATACACAATGTGACAGGGAACCTGTTTAAAATCTGTTGTGTCTGCCATGAGGGTGGGCCCGTTAGTCTAAAAAAGATAAAATTCATCAATACTTTGTAGTGGCTATTTCATTATACTATAATCATTCTAACGACTTTTAATTCGTAGACCCTTTTAACTGATGCGGGCTGTATGCAAAGCTGGTAATCTTTTTATATGTAGCCACGTATAGAAGCTGTCTAAGGCCACTTAAAATTGATTATCGGCATTGCGGACACTTTTTGGAAAAAATCGCTGAGGGAGGGAGGCTTTTTTTTCCATCTACTTTTTCTTGGAGGTGCGGGAGGGCCTTTTTTCTTTTTTTTTTGCATAAATTGAGGGTCTGCACATATGAATAAGGTCTAAAATGCCCTTTAAACGTCGTTTCTACCCCTATTATCAGCTGAGATATTGATACTTGCAACATGTCTTCTGATTTTTTCAGATGCACCTTTTTTTGGCCTTTTTTTTCCTTAAAAGGTGAAAAAAAGGACCAATGCGGCCCCATTTAGAGGATGCGCGCGGTGTCCTCAAAGCTGATAATCAATTTTAAGTGGCCTAATTCATCTAAATAACATAAACCATATTAACGAGTGCTCCTCACTCCCAGTTGCTGACGGCGGTAGATCCCACACACCTCAAGCTGACCAAAGCCGATGACGAGATCTACGCCAAGTTCTGCACCGACTTTCCTGACCTGGATGTCGCTATCGTGGTAGAGGATGAGATCAAGTCTGTAGAGGGAAAAGCTGTAAGTTGTGTTTTCAGGATTTATTTATTTTTGGCAATAACACCCATCCCGAGTATGACCCGTAGCCCCAACTTGGTAAAACCCTATAGCCCGCACCTGGGGTATAAAATGGCTACTGTAGTACTATACTATACATCCAAAACCCCTCGTACTACCTATAGACCCAGCTAGGAGATGACTTTTTTTTACCGTTTTCGGGACGTTAGAGTTGGAAGTCACCCTGTTCCAGCAAGAACGGTCGCATGTTACTATGGATCAGAGAACTAGGGCATATCATAACTAAGTCGAATCTCTTAAATTAAGTTTTTCTGTATCTTTCAGAAATGGCGAGAATTTTGTAACAGTTTCCAACAAGCGGTTGAAGACTGGAACTTCGCTACGTTACTGAGGCTGGACTGTAGCTGTGACGTGAACGAAAGGAACACCTGCATAGGTAAGGGAGTTAATTAACACTCCACTACCAAGATTGCTAATGAGTTAATATAGAGGCACATTACAAGGGGAAACGTATTTGTGCTGTTACAATCTATATCGTCTTATGTGGCTACCATGAATAATAATTTACGGTAGTTGAATTTGTCGCATGACTGCATAAGAATGACTCGATTGTATATTTTCTGTATATTTTTATAAGTTGTAATATTTTTGACTAACTTTAAAGTGGTTGCAATAAAGAGTTGGCCGTATCAGAGAAGTTGCCTGTTTCGCTTTGAATAAGCGTTTTATAAGCGTTTTTAAAAATTTATTTGTGCTCATTTCTATAGACCCACTAAATCAACATTTCAAATCTTATCTTTTGCATTAAATAAGCAGAAAGAAATCGACAAAATAAGAAGAAAGAAATGATCATAAAAGTTTTAATCACCTAAACACCATTTAACATCTCTTTCAGTGCCACGTATCCAGTTCTTAGCCATAGAGATTGCACGTAATAGGAGGGGACTGAACTCTGGATTAAAAAAGAAGTATGCCGCAAAGAAGGAAGAAGCGTCATCGTAGCACCTGATGAATTAATTTCCCTTTTATGATATTTCCCTTTCAATATTTTTGAATTTTTTGATGGCGGAACAATTTATCGCTTATCAATATATGTACTGGTAATATATGTTTCATTTTACCTGATTACTGGCGATCAAGTATTGTAACATGTACTAATAATGTACATTTATATGGAACACGTGTATTCAATGATGTGCCTCTACATGGGTACCCACAAATTTGACCATGTCGCTGGGTCGATTCTTAGTAGTAGGACTGTGTCATTGTGTCGATTTTTAGCTATATAAGAACTTAGAGAAAGATCCCTGTGGGTCGATTTTTACCCCTAATTTTCCTGTGTCCGTCGATTTTTAAAAGGGCCTAAAAGGGCCGCTCGCCGTGTCGGCCGTGTCGATTTTTACCCATATAGAGGCACAATGATGTATACATAAACGCTGTTTAATCTATAGACCTAGCATATTTAGTTTTTGTAAAAATAAAATCAAGTCATAGACTTATTAAACATATAGGTAAAAATATATCACAATGTACATGATTTAATGTACAACATGGAGGTTAGAAATTACCATATAAATTCAATTTCATTCTCTTGTCTTCATGTATTCCATGCTTATTTCTGTCTCCATTAGCCTAAATGTATGACTAAGGTTTCATTGTTAGTTGATACATTCTGTTTGAAGTTAAACAGAAAAAGAATTCATTCAATTTCATATTTACAGATTGTTTCAAAATCATTGATAATCACCAAGTATAATTTACGGGACGTATCGACATAACCGACTGCCTCAACTGGAGATCAAATATGTAATACAGTTTTAGAACACAATGCTTTGGACAAACTTTCGAAAATCGGTATATTCATGTACGAAGGATATGCTCTACATTGGTATTAAAGAATTGATACATATGATATGTACTATACATTCAGGGACAATTTTCTTGTTTTACTTTGGGTTATTTAAGTTTTGAGTAGTAAAGCTTTAAAGCTTTTTTTTATCAGAATCTTAGAACATGTGGGATGTTAGAAAGTTGTGGTTAGGGGCACTGTGTGTGAGTATTATAGAATCCGAATCTTCTATACTGCAGTGCACCTTTATTAGAGTACAGATAGTGGGGCTGGGGTCAGGGTGTGTGAGTAGTACAGAAACTTAAGTAAGTGGGGTTTTAGGCAGGGTATGTGAGTAGTACAGAAAGTGAGGTTAGGGGCAGGGGGTGTGAGTAGTACAGAAAGTGGGGTTAGGGGCAGGGTGTGTGAGTAGTACAGAAAGTGGGGTTAGGGGCAGGGGGTGTGAGTAGTACTGAAAGTGGGGTTAGGGGCAGGGTGTGTGAGTAGTACAGAAAGTGGGACTAGGGGCAGGGTGTGTGAGTAGTACTGAAAGTGAGGTTAGGGTGTGTGAGTAGTACAGAAAGTGAGGTTAGGGGCAGGGTGTGTGAGTAGTACAGAAAGTGGGTTGAGGGGCAGGGTATGTGAGTAGTACAGAAAGTGGGGTGAGGGGCAGGATGTGTGAGTAGTACAGAAAACTGGGTGAGGGGCAGGGTGTGTGAGTAGTACAGAAAGTTGGGTGAGGGGCAGGATGTGTGAGTAGTACAGAAAGTGGGATGAGGGGCAGGGTGTGTGAGTAGTACAGAAAGTGGGGTGAGGGGCAGGGTGTGTGAGTAGTACAGAAAGTGGGGTGAGGGACAGGGTGTGTGAGTAGTACAGAAAGTGGGGTAAGGGGCAGGATGTGTGAGTAGTACAGAAAGTGGGATGAGGGGCAGGGTGTGTGAGTAGTACAGAAAGTGGGGTGAGGGGCAGGGTGTGTGAGTAGTACAGAAAGTGGGGTGAGGGGGAGGGTGTGTGAGTAGTACAGAAAGTGGGGTGAGGGGCAGGATGTGTGAGTAGTACAGAAAGTGGGGTGAGGGGCAGGGTGTGTGAGTAGTACAGAAATTGATGTATTATGTTCTGGGCTAATAATGCATTGTATGTTTTCTTAAACTCATAAGTACTTAGTTGTAAAAGGAGTGATGGCCGTTTCTTTTATCAAGGTCATACATAATGTATATTTAATCTCTAGTAACAATGTCTTATAATAACAATGCTTGTTAGTTAGAAAACATTCATCAAGAATGAAATGCTTTGTTAGGGCATAACATGGCATTTTGTCTTCATCCAACCGTTCAAAACAGATACAACAAGTGTTACATCAAGGTCTAACTGACATGGCATGACAGCAATAAAAATAAAGTGGTTATTTATAGCACATTAATGCATCACAATAATATCCCTTCAATTCAGCCGGCCTGAAAGATGATCGCTATCTACAGATCAATCATTTCAGAATTGCATGGTGATTTCATGCATTATGCCAGGGATTATGCCTTTTGTCATCATGAGGCATGAATGCAGCCCTGGCGGGTAACTCGCCAGTGCTGCATTCAAGCAACATGCCAACGCGGGGTTGATACACTCCTGAAGGTTCAGCATGGCAACCAAGAACATAGCACATTAAAACATTATGTGGCCCTAAAAGGGTTAACAGGTACACAGGTGTATATGCAGGGTAGAAGGGCGTATAGAGGCTCAGGTGCGACAACACCAGGTAGACAGGCGATCAATAGAATACCTGTCTCCCCACCTGCCTCCTCCCCACCTACAGCATTAGGGAGGTAACCTGTAGTACACCAGGGGTGTGGTGCTATATACAGTGTACACAGGTAGTATAGGGTTTACACCTTGACATGGCATAGGGTGACTAGGTATGGGGAGGTCTGACCACCACCCCTATCCCTGCCTCCCCCACAGGGGGATTAAGTACAATACAGGGTGTGGATAATCCCCCTGCTGCAACCACGTGGCTGGATTTACAGCTAGGTGCCTGCTACTGGAGGATACTGGAGGAACTCGCAGGTTGGATCTCAGATTGGCGACCACAGAGTGTGTGTGGCGTCCTCAGCACTGCATATGATTAATTTATAGAAGGGTCCGATAATCACCAATAGCAATTATCGGAGTCATATCAGAAAATGCAACATTGTTAATTTTGATATAGTCTCTGCATAAACACAACATGATTCAAATGCTGAGATACAGTGTTCTCTCATCGGAGGACATAGGGAACATCTCTTGGAGCTGGACACCGAATTGCCCTATTATCATTTACTGATATGCTATAACTGAGCGATTTGTGTATACCCGCTAAACTGGTATCACATAGCAATATCTGTGACCTGTGTGATGTAGCCATTTAAGGTAAGTGCTTTCTTATTTATACTGTATATGGATATATGATACTATAGAGCTCACCCATTAAATGCATTATTTTCATGTTTTCTCATAATGTGTATCATTTTGCGTGGGTTATGTTAAATTGTGCATTAAATGGACTTAGGATAATTTCGCTGACTTCCATATTTCACTGGGTTTTACAAATTATCATTATATCCTATTGCTAACCGATAATCCAGTACCCCGGTATTCGTAACACAAATGGGCTTTTACCCATGATACTGGTCATAGTCAATTTAAAACGATTTTGCTTAGTCATGAATTATTCCCACTTTATGAATTGTTTGCGAAACCATGTTCAGGCGTTTGAGCAAAATGTATCTCATTGCTCACGAGTGAATAGAAATTAAGTGGGCGAAGTTGATAATATTCAAGTGGTGTATAGCAATAACACTTCAATAACACTTCAATCTGATATGTCGCTGATAAAAGCATGGTGTGATTTCAACTGTCTCACCATAAATGTAGGCAAAACCAAAACACTGTACTTTTCTGAAACGACTAACTGTCACTTTCCTGAAATAATGTTAGAACGCGCTGCCCTGGAGAATGTTCAATCATACAAATATCTTGGCATAATTCTGGACAAGACACTCACTTTCCAAGAGCAACTGGTGGAGACCAATAAAGCGATGAACTCTAAAACCTTGCTCCTGAGACAATTAAGACCTATGCTCACCCAGAATGCCTCTATCACAGTATTGAAGTCATTAATTCCACCACAAATTGATTGTAGTCTAATTTTCCTCTCGGGGCTAACCCAACTTGATTTCAACTCACTACAAGTACTTCAGAATATTGCAATTCGAATTTGTTTGAAAATTTATGTACCTAGAGAGGTCCATGTTGATGTGCTTCACTCAAGAGTTAAAATCACCAAGGTTGATGTTAGGCTAAAATACTTGCAAAGCAATTTATGTTATAGATTAGTCAAACGAGATGGAATTGACCTAATTCTAAATAGGAACACCAGAGCCGCCGATGGCCCACTGATAAAACAGCTAAATCCTAGACTGACTAGACATTCCAAAAATCCTTCCTACAAATCTATTGACACATGGAACGCACTCCCCCCTCACCTGAGGAACACAGAAGAAAAGAACTGTTTTAAAGCCAGATTAAAAGGTTATCTGAATGGTCAATTTCCTCTCATCTTACAGGACTGAAGTGCTCACTTGGTGCTTACTAAGGAGCAGCTCAGTCTACCGAACTTTACACTTTATCCTTATTTTGATGTTTCATACACCTGCTATTGTTTACTAAAGTTATAAGCCACCACATATCTGTTTATTATAGATGTACACATAGGATAGATTGTAGACAAACTTTAGTTATAGCAAGCTGCGTAAACATAAGATAGATATTAGATAAGCTGTAGACGAAGGTTAGTCATAAAAGGCCATGTATCTGTACTGTAGAGTAGAAGATTTCATACTTATTGATATTGATACTTATATTTTTACATATGTATGTCTTCTTAATTTGTTCTGAACCATCCCATCTCATCTCATCCCTAGAGTTATCTTATCTGTGTAGTATTTGTATGTTATCTGTGTAGTATTAGTTGTTATTCCAAGAAGCCCTGTATAGGTACAATCCTTGAAGGTCAATAGTAGCATGTTTTACACATTTGTCACAATGTTAACCACTGGGCATTATGTACCTGTTCAGCCCAACTGGTGAACGACGGAAACCAGCGTTTCTTTACCCAAGATGCTGTCTGTACCAGTTTAACAAATAAAATAAAATTAAATCAAATAAAACATGGGGGCCCCTCACCTGCATACACCTGACATAAAAATGTCACAGGTCAAAATACATGACATAAATTTGATTTAATTAATTAGCAATGCCACTGGGGAAATAATCTCACCTGGGATAATCTCCAGCATACTCTGCAAACACCTGATGAATCTGAGATCAGCTGAAACTCAATACAGAACTCACTCAACTGACTAGTGTGACCCAAAAATTGGCACTAAAATCAACAATTTTTTTTTAGAATTACTGTTTTTTCCAATTCAGTGGAACAGAGACCTTTAAATATAAAAGGACAACTAGAGATTTTCATTTAGAAATATCTCTCGTCACAATTTCCAAATTGTTCTCTGCAGTAAAACCCAAAAGTTGGGACTAAATATTTTTATTTGACCTGAATAACAATATAAGCCAATGAGAATGAGTTAAACTATGACTATGTCAAGCTGAGGTCAGATGCATTGTGGATCTAAGAGAGCGCCAAATTGGGCCTACCTGATTCAGTTCTGATTGAGTAGTGGCAGGGTACATACAGTCCTCGTTCTAACCTTACATATATAAATGCATGATATGACTATAGTTCTTGTCCCTTTAGGGTCTGCTACATGGGGGTTTACATGGGGGTATACAAAATGTATTAACCCCCTCCCCTCACATGGCCGTCTAGAAGACTATGGAAATGGAGTATGTGTATGCCATCTTCGCTATCTTCTTCCTCTGTCTGATTGTATTCTTCAAGTATGTGGTGCTCCATTGCAACCAGGTGGGTTTTCAATATAGTCATATTTTTGGGATTGTTTAAGGTAGTAGTGTATGCAGAGTAATCCGAGTGAACATATTTGGCACAGAGAAGTTAGAACTATGTATACAGCAATCTCATTATACGTTTTTGATCTTCAAAGAAACATGGCGGTAATCTACAACTAGAGCTAAACAGCATCAGCTACATGGAAAGAACCTTGAGACTTCTTGAAGAAATATGGATATACAAATTGGGATCTAAAAGCATGTTTTTAAGTGGTACCTTAATATTAAGTGCTTAAATCACAGATGTTGACGCAGCTTTGATAATACCTCCAGCTTCCTCTTCTATTAGTATCACAAGCTGTGCATTGAATTAAAACCAGTAATTGAGATTTAAATCCTGATGAGTAGAAAAAGTATTATTACTGAAATAAGAGTATTTATATCAAAAATGTCATACATTGTAAAACACCATGGAAACAAGATAGGCAATAAAGCTAAAGTTGTTTTTTAAAAAAACATAAAAAACATAAATAACTTTTGAAATTGAAAATTAATTTCTCGCCCTCAGCTGCACCACCACCCTACGATGGGCACGATGCGGATGCTGCGTCCAGGCACCATGCACCCCAGTATCCACGTCCTGCCTACCAGGGCCCCCTACACCATCACAGGCACCACCATCTCAGCCTTCACCCTCCAGGGCCCTCCTCCAGCACCCCCTGAGGCAGCCCTCACAGAGGAGGACCCTTACGCCCCTGTCTACACCTTACAGCCCAGGAGGGAGCAGCTTATCAGGGAGGGCAGGAGGGTAGGAGGGAGGTCTATGCTGACGGCGCATGGACCGCCTGATTATGATACGGTGATGGCAGGGGGAAGTAACCCCGCCTTTGTGTATGACGAGTTGGATGATGTGAACAGACCCACTCGCACCCCGCCACCGTCTTATGAGAGTGTGGTGGCTGATATGACACCGCCGCAGTATGTACGGCCCTAGATATGGGACTGACCCGGTATGCAGGACCCTAGATATGGGACCTCGCAGTATGCAGGACCCTAGATATGGGACCACCGTGGTATCCAGGACCCTAGACATGTGACCACCACTGTATGCAGGACCTTATAGATATGTGACCACCACGGTATGCATAACCTAGACATGGGACCACCACGGTATGCAGGACCTTAGATATGTGACCGCCGTGATATGCAATATCCTAGATATGGGACCATCGCGGTATGCAGGACCCTAGATATGGGACCATCGCGGTATGCAGGACCCTAGATATGGGACCGCCGTGGTATGTATGGCCCTAGATATGAGACAACTGTGGTATGCAGGACCCTAGATATGGAACCATCGTGGCATGCGGGGTCCTTATATTGGGACCATCACCCAGCAAATTAGTTGGATATAGCGTCTGGAACGTGCACCTCGTGTGACTGTTTTCCTATGTAACTGATTGGCATAATATGACACCATGCACTATGGGACAAGAAATGGCACATGTTTCCACACGTTCACACTAATCCACACATATTCACACAAAATCAGGTACCATGGCACTGAAAAGTTTTGGACCATCTAGATTCGCTTTTTTTTAAATGTGGAAAGACTCATGTTTGGAATACTCATAATTCTAAGAATCAGCAGTAGTTGACATAAGTTGTCAGGTGCCATCATTTTTTTCCTTGATATTCTCATAGATAAAGTGAAATCATGATCATTGTGTATAACCATAATAACATGTTCTCAATGTATCTAAGACCTGGCCATACACCTCCAATTCTATCAGGTCTCATTAGATATGAAATACATGCCATATGATTTTGAGTAAATTGCATAAATTTCATGAATTGCAGACAATTTCATCAGGCCTAAACTGCTATGGTAGGAATCTTGATGAATAAATTAGCATGCACACAGCAGTAGGGAGTGCACTAACAGATTACTTTTCTGCTATGGTGCACTAGGGCAACCTCTACTCAATATAATTACAATAGTTCCTATATTTTAACCATAATTAAACTAGAAATGCTTGGCGCTAGGGCATTATATGTTTTGTCATTTTGTGTGAATAAGCTTTTTAAAAATCTGTCAGACCTGTGTGAATCTGTCCCATGGAACAAAGTGTCAGTGTGTGATAGTATGTTACATGGTACACATGTGACACAAAATGCACGAAATGAGCTCACAGTTCCAGGGGTAAAACCAGGTGAAACAATCTGGAACTAATTTACCGGGCAAGTATAACATACAGGGCTATACTGAGGCTTAGATTGCTATATGACAATGCTGTGAAGGAGAACACGTTGGGGTTCACCTCCAAGTACATTAGTGTGGATAACGCACAAGTATAATTCTTTTTGTCATGTACCTCATAACGGTTTATCATCATCACAAGATATGCCATGATATCCCAAGATATGCGAAGTGGCAGATTATAAAGTTAGCCCTTATTTAACAGCTGATAGTTGATATTACAAAGGATTCCTTCGGATGAGGTCTACATTGCCAAAGTGAGAAGATCGAGTGTCAATTCACTGAGTGCGCTTTATTTTGAAAGAAAAGCTAATCTATGATGTGATTAAAAAATGAATAAAAATCACTATTTGAAACGTTGATATGGTATATAAGATTCTACCATGACCACGATTTGGACTATATTAGTCCCGAGAAGCAAAAAAGTGCCTTTCATTGTTTTGATTAGACCGATGTAAGTACTGATGTATAGGTCTCAACATATTGGTAATCTATAATAATGTTGACATAAGAATGACAAAATACTCATAGACCTTTAGGATAACGGAATGTATATTTATACATGGACATGTACGTTGGTTATTGTTAATGTTAATGTTTACACATGTAGCAACATTTAGGACATCAACTGTTTGTATAATTTCAGCGAACGAATAGAATCTGCAACACAACTGTAAGATATGTGGAAGGGGGAAAACAGCAGAGATTAACATATACACTATGTTAATGCAGCATTACAAGTATTGGATTCATATGAAATATATATTCAAATGTTCTAGTCCGGTGTAGATTGAAAGATGTAGCAGATTTGTAGTAGGTTATTTATAAAAATTGTTATTACAGACATGAACATTTGTATTTGTCTTTTCCTTCAAAATGCAAGATAAACTACATGTATATATGTAACATCTATATCCATATTAATCCGGTGGTATATATTGATTACATTCCAGATTGTGTTTATATACCTTTAAGGGTGACATACCGCTTTTAATACTGTATGACTGTATTGGCGTCACGGTGCATGAATGCATCCCTGGCGAGTAACTCACCAGTGCTGCATTCAATGATCAGTCATAACATATTCATGCAGCCCTGGCGATCAGACTCGCGAAGGCTGCATTTATGCATCATGAAGACGAGGGATCTAACACATTAAAGCATTGTGTGGCCCTCAAAGGGATATATAATCTATTTGAGTTGTTATCTCTGACAGGCTGATATAGGCTACCTGACCCCAGGCTACCTAGATACCAGGACAAAGTCTTTATCAGTGTTTAAAAGAAAACTGTGCACTACACTGCCAATACGGTGAGGGAAGTGTGGACCCACATTAGACAGGTCCAAGTGCTGAGTCCAACTCACCAGGAACCAGGAACAAGTTTACCCTCTATGCAGCCTACTCTGACCCCACACTAAATCTAATTTAGGAGCTCATTGTCACACTGGAAAATGTAAGTTTGTGTTCATGATAGTTTAAAATACTGTCCATAACGTAATTACATCCTTATATTATATAGAACACTATACACTTATCAAGCAGTCATTCCCATATCTTATGAGTGGCATTGACTACTGAGTGTATTCTACTCTATATGGATACAATTGTATTTAATTAAAATGTAATTATATTTGACAGTCCAAGTAAATCCAGCTCTTATGGGTCTAAACATCGATTTTGGTATATTAGTTTGTTCTCAAAGAAGACTCTCTTGGCTTTTCAAAACCCTATTAATTTTGGGACTCAGGTCCTTGTATACTTATATATGAGGCAACATCCACATGTGAATATTGGCTATACAACCCTTTTGCCCCCCTGCCAATTACCTTCCTGACACTATAATTGAAGTTTGGTCGGTATAGCCTAACATGTACTGTTCAGCCATTCCCTGCTGTTAAACATAGCAGGATGCCACTATAGGTCGTGCAGATTACATGAGATGTGTTGACAAACCTTTTTTTAAAAGGACCTTTTTTTTTACAGCAGAACTTTATTCAATATTACATAAATCAAACCAGTTGGGTCTGTTTTTTTGAGAATATGTAACAATTCACATTTTGGGTAGAAATATTTTTAAGAATTGGTATAGGGTAATTTGAGCATGTTGCATTAAGATCTATAAGATGCGAATGTACACTGGCCCTATACTATACACTCTTAGTTCATATTCCAGACGCTCAGATGCGGCAAACCTAGGAGAACCTACATGGATATTCCTCCACCACATGATTCTAAATCAATGACAATGCTGACCACTAGTTCCCCCCTCGGCCGCTAGATGGAGACGTCCTTCATCCTGCTGCTGGCGCTGATGCTGTTGGCTGCGGCCGGCATCATAGGGTGCGGCGTCTTCATCTTCTTCTCCAGATATTGCCAGGCCACTGAATACAGGAAAACCAACCAGGAGAAGGAGGCAGCGAAGCGCACCTCACAGGTAGAGATGGGGGAAATGTCAAAGACTACACCTGGGAGAACACTGCCGGCCCAAGGACATATGTAACAGCTTAGACCCCAAGCGCCCCTATATATAGGGCTGAGTACCTGTCCCGACTGCACTCTGACTGTTACTGGACGTGCAGTAAGATCTGCGGGTGGATACTCGATTAACCCTTTTAAGGGTCGCATAGTGGATTGATGCATTATGCCCTTTAGTCATGGATGCAGCCCAGGCGAGTAACTCGCCAGTGCTGTATTCAAGCATCATGACGACCCTACAGGGTGATTCATACATCATGCCGACAAAGGAAATTGTACATTAAAGCACTACACTGTAAATAGTGAACCCAAAAATACCTTATTTTATACTGTAAATCTACAGTGAATTATACTGCTCAGCTACATTTACTTCTAAACACGGTATGCTTCAAAGACTTAAAGTATGAATATAAGCTACAACAGCGGAGTATATCATAATTATCAGGCACTGTGCTTCAGAATACATAGTGTTAGAATGGGAGAGGATCACATGTTTGCCTTCATGTGTTGAGGGTGGGCGTCAGGCTGAATGTAGTGTGGCCTGAGGCTTTTTTTAAAATAAATAAAACTCATATGCATCATATATGTCTAGAATGTCTCAATATTCACATTTTACAAATTACCACTGTTATGTTGACTGAGTAACTGAGTAACTAACTGTAGCTTATTACAGATACCTCACCCCTGTAAACACTCTGACAGATCTGGGGATTGGTACATGATACATACGTAGGACCAACATCTTACTCACAACACCTTTCTGCCACCCATGTCTAATGTGTGCAATAATTGCTAGAAGTGTTTATCTGCTCCCAATCAAAGATGAGAGTACATCTTAAAAGAGTCACTTAACATAGGATCAGATACGCACATCCGGGCCCTCCAGCTACCCTACTGAATGTCTTTATTCATAAGGATGTATGAATACACGATGGCTAGACCTTATGTGGCCAAAAAGTAGGTCTTCATACAGATAATATCCACTGCCAAATGTGTCAGTATTATATAGAGATGGGTTAGCTGAATTAGGCAGCATTCGCTGAGGCGTACGAAGCAAATCTTTTCGAGGGTGGGCCAACCAGCTTTAAGCATTGGCTAATGCATTATTGGGTATACATATGCTTTTGGCACTTTAAAAAAGGGTTCTCATCATCAATCAACGAAAAAGATAACGAGGGCGTTCTTTATCTAATTATTTTTCTACTTTTTACCCAGGGGCCAACATATATAGCGATATATACATGACCAAATTTCACATTCCATTTTCAATATTTCTAAAGAAAAAAGTTTCCCCCCAAATTATTTTCATGACGCGCGGGGTGATGAGACACCAGTATTTGTTTGAGTGGCCTTATACATAAATGATACAGAAAAAAAGAGTACTTGTGCCCTCTTTAGTTCTGATTGGGGGTTCATGCCCGTCCGCCACCACCTCCCCTCATAATATATGGGAGAGGCAAGGTTTGGGAATTGTGTGTACATTGTATTAAATTACAGGGTCCCGGCAATTTATTTCTTCTGTTCCTAATTGGGGCTGTCCATAAATGACGTCATGCTGCAGGGGGGAGGGGGGGTACCAAGGACCATGACGAAACATGACGAAACTACATTGATACCTCTCTGCCATATTTCACGTGTGAAATACAGCAGAGAGCGTATCAATGGGCGTTGGCATTTGTCTATATATTCCCTAACAAAATTTGGATATCATGGCATGCCTAACCTTTTCAGTACAACATTTGGTGTTGACTGGAGAAAACTCTTGGGTGCCCCCACCCTTACCTGCACCTCCACAGTTTAAGGTTCAATTTACAGTTTTTGCCAACTATGATGAGACCCTCTTATTGGTCTATAAAGTCTTTCTTGAAAAGCACCCTATGCACCACTGTGCTTATCCCTTTAAGGAGAGTATAGGCCATTAATGCATCATGACTTGCTATTTGTCATTACGATGCATGGATGCAGCCCTGGTTAGTGACTCACCAGGGCTGCATTCAAGCATCAGGCCGACCCTATGGGGTTGAGACACTCCTGTAGGGTCGGCATGATGCACCAATGCAGCATCGGTGAGTAACTTGTTTAGGCTGCATTGGTAATTCATGACGACAAATGTCATCTTTAAACGACATCCGTCATTAAAGGGTTATTACTGAGTGAAAGAGGGATGGAATGGGATGCAGAAGAGTTAAGGGTCCGGCCCAGTGGGCAAACTTTAGTTGATTCAAGGTTGCTCACTGGGGCCCACAAAAATGCAGAATTATTTAAGGACGTCTTTAGGCATAGGGTGGGGGAAAGATCTTCAATGCATCAAAACTACCACCCCCTCTTCTAAAAAATGTTAAAAGGTGGACACGGCTACAAAATTGTGAAAAAGACCTGTTGCTGGACTCAAACATTGCATGTCGACATACAATTTTTGACACATGTAGACCCCAGGGGGAGCTATGAACCTTTGCTAATGTACCATTTTTACGCTTGGGGGGGGGGTCCTCTCTGTATGACGTCATATTTAAGGGGGGGGGGGGTCAAGGGTTGCATGACGAAACATGACAATGGGGGGGAGGGGGGGGGGGTCAAAAATGGTCCAAAAAAAGCATGACGTCATTTATGGACGGCCCCTATGCCACTGATTTAAAATCAGCGTAGATCTACCCTACACGTAGCCTACACGTGGCTTACATGTAGCATACACGTGGCTTAAAGGGGCAACTTTTTAGGTCCCCCGTGTATATGCACCAATTAGAAACCCCACTGTTAATCCTATGTAGTGTATGGTTACATATCCTGGCCAAGTCAGATTATATCTTCATATATCTTCCTACTCCCCCATTTTAATCTCAGTTCATATTCCACAGCACCCACAATGGTCTTGACACTAATTAACATAAATAACAGATATTAGGATATCTGGGAAGTGCTCAGCAGGGTGGGGTTCGCTAGGTGACTGGCGAATGTTGCCCCTTTAAGGCCACCGCAAACGGCGTGTTTCGATCAGATGTCTCGATCAGTAACTAAGGAAAAGCACCGTTTGCGGGAGGTCCCACTGATCCGATCAGAGCATATTAAACATGTTTGATAATGCTCTGATCGGATCAGATGATCGAGACATCTGATCGAAACATGCTGTTTGCGGTGGCCTTTATGTGTAGCCTACATGCGGCCTACACGTAGCCTACACGTAGCCTACATGTGGCCTACACGTAGCTACACGTAGCCTACAATCATGTGGCCCACACGTAGCTACACGTATGCCTACACGTGCTAACTGTTCATTTATGTTACCTATAGAATAATAATTGCTGTCAATCAAATTGACACATGTCCGTTACAGCTCTGTGGTTTGTGGCTCGTTGATCCCGTCATTAAAGTTCCAGGTGAGACACCACCTGGCCACACCTGGATCTCACCTATAGTGTTAACCCTTTAAGGGGCGCATAGTGCTTTAACCCTTTAAGGGTTACTCGCCGGTGCTGCATTGGTGCATCATGACGGCAAATGTCATCTTTCAGGGACATCCGTCCTTAAAGGGTTAAGGTGTGATGCCCTTGGTTGTCATGATGCATGAATGCGGCCCTGGCGAGTAACTAGCGAGGACTGCATTTAAGCATCATGCCGACGCTACGGGGTTGGTACACTCCCAAAAGTCGGCATGATGCATGAATGAAGCCCTAGTGAGTAGACTCGCCATGGCTCATGCATGCATCTTGTATGCGTCTTTTATGCAGGAGGCATTGATACTTTATGATGACAAAATATACAAAGCACATTAAAGTACTATGTGGCCCTTTAGAGTTAAATGGGTAGCGTTTATGATGACTGCTGAGTGGGTCAGCACGGTAACCTGGTCAGCTTACTGGGGTACTGGAGGAGGATAGTGGGGGGGGGGGGGGGGGGGGGGTGACAGGGACAGATGGGACAGGGACAGGGACCCATGTATGTACACTGCACAACCTCACAGCAGGAAGCGCAGATGGAGGTGTCATATTTTTGACAACATTTACACTTTAACAGCTAATCAAACACAATTGCCTTTACAATGGTGTAAGATTCTTTTAACGCTTTAATCCTAAAGCTGTTTCCGCCACTCTCGTCACCTCGCACTGGGAATAATGACCATTGATGTATTTTGCTGTTATTATCGTGTGTACTGATGGATTAGGAACTATAGGCTATCCACGCACAATATTTGTTAGGGCCTATATATAGTTTTTCTGAGAAATGACCGTCGTTTAAATATGATAAGCGTGTATATATATAGCTGATGTTTGTCTTTGGATATTAAATATGAAATCGTTTATGGTGACTAATAGAATATAGCACATACATACACCTGCCTTTTCTGCAGAAATACTTATGATTAATATTTAGGTATAGGTAGTGGGGTTGACTGAATAGCAGTCCCGGTGCGGGGGAAACTTACTTATAGAGGCTAGTACTGTGGTCGCCAACAAGGGGTTGCAGGTTTCCAAAATGGCGCAGTGTTTCTATATGATATGTCTGTGTGACATCCACTGAATTCTGCTAGACCTCACCAAAAATAGTTTTGGTTCAAACTTAATTGATCATTACGTTAGCAACACAATATCAGAAGTAAATTGAGCCCCTGGGCATAGATCACCCTCCTCAATGGCATTTAAAATCGTTATCTCATTTTCATATTTTGAATATTCATCAAAATTTTAATCTGATATATCTAATAATGTCCGACTTACACAATTAATAAAGCATAAACGATTAATCTATATCATAACGGATCCTGATTACATCAGAAATACATAAATGTTGTATCAGTAGTTTTAAGTAGACCTATTGCAATTTCATGATTCTTGCCACAACCTTTAATCCCATAAATGTCTACAGTAATTCCTTTACATTTCGTCTTAATTAATTCAAGATAGCCGGCATATTAATTAGACCTCAGGTGCACGTCCTTTTAAATTAGGGATGATTTATAGTACTGTTATAACTGTTAAATCACTGCTATCCATCACGGGAACACTGACATATTATTTTTATGAGCCATAGATGATTATTGGATACCCAGTACAGAATGTAGCGAACGAAGCATCATGTTGTAATATGTAACGACCATCTATACCAATCCCAAAATTGATGTAAATGCTGTATCAAACATTTTCTGAAAATCACTCCATGGTTAAATTAAAATGTAAAACATCAGTAAATATTGCATACCTGGAACTTCCAGTAGAACTTAGTGCCTATAGTCTACATAGGATTATTCTGTTTTCTGACTATCAAATGATCAGTACTGTCGCCAGCAAATTAGTGTGGTGATATCCTTTGATGGCGTACAATGCATGTTCTATGTCACTAGGCGTTATTTTGTGAGACAATCAGAGTATTTGTATTTGTGTCATGTTCGGTTTAATAAATTATACATCACACACAATACTTTCTGATACACCCAACCTGTCATGGCGCAGTACAACACTGATTTGCTGCATGTTCTGATTTGTGTATAATACTATTTTAGTCCCAATAAAGCAGACATGACTTCCGGTACCATTACAATATACATTGTTTGATACACGGAACACATGACACAACGTGTAATAACATGGCACAACTATATTAAAGAGAAAATGTATGCCAATTACAGAGTTATACTATAGTATGTTGTTCTGGCTATACCACGTATTGGGAATGTATTTAAATGTACATTGTTGGCATGTCGGAACAGCCTTCACCATCTGATGGCTTGTTACATCGCTCTCCGATAGACCATAAAGGACATACCGGTAATCATAATGTATTAAAGCACTATGCGGCCCTTAAAGGGATAAATGATTAAGGTCAAAAGCCAATAGTCAGCTCATAGATCCAAGTCAGGTCGAAGCTTAGCCACACTAACATCCTACAACATTTAATAGAATCTGGAGCTGGCAAATGTCGGGTTTTGGGCTGGCACATGCCAAGTGGGTCTTCTATCTGACAACCCCAGCTAGAAGACCTGCTTCCTGGTCACTTTGACGAGTCTGATATGTTTGAAACCTTTACTCGTTTATTTTATGACAGTCACTTAGAAGAGTCTGGAGACTTTTTCAGTGAAGCCGAGTCTAACGCTACGCCCTCCTGTGACCTGTACGAGCTACTTTTTTTCCTCTGTTTGTTGAAATATGCAATTCCTATCATGGACCTGCATACCATTAGAGATGATTTCTTTCATCATATAATAATAGTCTTAAAGTAGGCACACTTAGGAAAGTCCATACTAAAAAAGAAGTACAACTCGTTAAGGGTATGTTAAGCTATAGTGTTAGAATGACAATGGGGTGTATTATGTGCACGTAATACACTTGGCATGTGTAAAGGCCATCCCGCCTATAAACAGACAATATGGGCGGGTCCGATATCGCCTGTCCTATTCTCTTTCCGCCAGCTTGTTTCACTTTAGCCGTTGGGCAGAAATTCCTAACTGTCCGTTCGTCAATCACAACCGACCCCTATGTCAAATGGCTTGTCTTTGAATTCCGTTAATGTTATGAGCACCAATAGTATATGCCAACTGCAGGGGTGTGGGGAGTATAGCCAATATAGCATCCTTTCTTCTTGGCTGCTCACATTATCTATAGTGACACAATAGGACCAAAAAGTGATTTTGAAAAGAAAGTGATTTTGGGAAAAAAAGAAGAGTGATTTGAAAAAAAGAGGATTTTCACAAAAAAGGTAGAATTTTCACAAAAAAATTAGAGTCCAAAATGAAAAATGAAATGATTAAAGTGAATTTATTTTGGAAATGGATGCTGTGAACTGTCATTAATGGGTTAAATTAGCTAATTAATTAATTGCACTAATTAAAGTTTTGAAAATGAAATGCCCAAAGTGTTATTTAAAAAAGAATTTGCAGCAAGTTATTTTTGTGACAGTTAAACGTGTTTTTTCTTTCAAATATCTTTTTTTCAAAATCACATTTTGGCCCTCTTGGACCACTGTAGTACATTCTCTCCTCACTATGGGAGTCTGGAGATTTCAGCACTTCTATTGTTTACAACAAAAATCCATGGAAAACAAACAGAATATAACACGACAGCATATTTATAATCATACATGGGGCTAATCTTTATTTCTCAAAACATACAAAAATATATAATAAGGCTGTGGCCCTTTGTAACTACATGAACCAGTTATCCTAAGTGCACCTGGTATCGATACCTTGGACATGAATATAAGTATATGCATATCATAATAACAACAATGTGCTGTAATAAACCAAGTTGACAGATGAAGTGGTTAGAAATAACACTTGTGAAAGGTTGTATGGAGGAATCTATTATAAATTAGACCCAAGATATACTCTTTTACGTGTTGACCCCAGCGATTTAAGACTATTATCAAGTAAGCGTTAAAAAATCAGTGATTGTCGGTCCATAATGGGGATAGTGCGTATGCTAAACATACCAATGACACTAAGTACATATATACATGTCACATCCTACATCCTTTCCAGGTGTGCCTCAACTACCGCTAGATTGTCCAAAACTAATTTTAATTCAGATCAAGTCTCAGGATGGAGGTCACATTTATAAGGCCATAAACCACGTCTAATAGCCTTGAATACTACTTGTCGACGACATAGGATGGATTTATATGCTATTTATCATAAGTGTCAACCATAGTCTCCACATTATATCCGCATATCCCCCTTCTCACCTGTGGGGTCATGTCCTTACCATCCGCCGACATATAGTTGAAAATAATGAAGTCGACATCCTCCTTCCCAGAATAAGGTTACCGTATATAAAAGTATAAAATCAAGATATGCCCTTATAATGTAGAGAAAGCTTAACATTAATAGCAGGTCAAATAAAAGTTGCATATAGACCATCTGTCCTTTACTATGCGTGGAAAACATACAGAAATAAGTCTATATATATATACAAAATATACTAAGTGTGGGATTTGGTGTGAATGTAATGCTTCCCTTTCAATAATGTCTTCAATACAATTGTGTTACTATCACGGGAGTGGTCATTTATTTTTGAGAAGAAGGGGTCAGTGGGTTTTCGTGGACATGCGCAAAATTCTTTTTATCCCCCTACGACAAGGGTTCATCTCCCACCCACCCTCCCCATCGTACCCCAGGCAAATCTATCGCGACCGACCCCTTGAAGTTATATATGCAGTAACACACAATTCATTTGTTTCTTTTGTGAAATACGAAAAGAGTGTAACATAGCTTTAGTCCCCCTCATCCGAATCCACCAGCCACTGTTGTTAAAACATGACTACTTCTCAAATAAGCTGGTAAATGCCAGCATGTCCTAGGGCACTTTTGTAGGCCTGCGTGATCCCAACGGAATCAACTACTCCTCGTTCACCTACCTACTTGTCCACCTACTTCTCAAATAAAAAATATGTACATTTCTCATTAGTTCTTGCAATGCCGAAAGAATAAATAACAAATACATTACAATACACAAACCCACCGCTCTCCTCTGACCACTGCTCATGAACCTACCCCTGTGATATTTTCTTCCATTGCTGTTTAGCCTTTTCATATTTCTCATCTATGACGACCGAGTCCTTGCGCCGGAGGGCGTCAAACTCCTGCTTGGTCTGCGGCAGTTTGACGGTGACAGGGCTGAGGGTGGTCATGACCGGGCTGAGCTGGGACAGGTGCTGGGGCCCCCTGTCGGAGCCTGCCTTCCTAGCACTGCCATAGTTAAGGAGGTTAGGGGCGCGGTTAGAGAGCACCTGGTGGGTGCTGTGGGCTGCTCCTCCTCCTCCTCCAGGTGGGGCGTGCTCCTGGTGTCGATGTCCTCCAGGGTGCCTGGGTGGGGGCTGCTTCATGTGCCTAGGGGCTCCTCCAGGGTGTTCTCCATGCCTGTGTGCGTCTCCTCCAGGCGGCGAGCTCTCCTGCTGGTGCCTGCGTCCTCCAGATAAGGGATGCGCTTGTTGCCGACGTCCTCCATGCTCCAGGTGCCTGGGAGGAGCTCCTCCAGGCTGCTCCTCCCTCCTGTGTGTGTCTCTGGGTGGCCCAGGTGGCGACCCCTCCCTCTCCTGCTGCTGCCCCCCATACTGCCTCCTGCGATCCTCCTGCCTCTTCATCTCCTCCAGCTCCTCGTCTGAGGGTATGTTCTTGAGCTCCTCCTTGTTGTTCTCCATCATACTGGTAAGGACGTCCTTCATCTGCACCCACAGCGTGTTGAGTGGCATGTGGTTGCCGTACCCGGACGGTACCAGGCTCAGGTCAAACTGCTCGTCCACCGCCTCCAGGGGCGGGGGTGGCGGCCCTCCACGGTCTCCTCCACGGTCTCCTCCACGGTCTCCTCCACGGTCTCCTCCACGGCCCGAGGCTCCCTGAGGCTCCACATTATTATTGTTATTATTGTTATCATGATTCAGAGAGTATCCACCTGGGAAAGTCTTCCCACCTGAGTTCTGTGTTCCCATCGTCTGGTGGTGCTGTCGTGGACCTTCTGGTTCATACCTGTGGTGGTGCTGGTAGTCTCCTCCAGGGTGGTGTTCCTCCAGTGGTGGGCCGTCATTATCGGGATGGTGCTCCTCCCTCTCCATATACTGGATGTGTCGGGGGTCGTGCACAGTGCCACGCCCTTCTTGGTAGTCACCCTGGAGGTACCTGTCCTCACCACGTGGGGGGTATTCCTCCAGGTGGGGTCCCTCCCGGTGGGGTCCCTCCCGGCGGGGTTCCTCCTGGTGTTCTGTGGGGACGTTACCATCAGGGTACAGGTCTCCGTACTGGGTGTCTCCTCCAGGGTTATTGTAGGGGTTGGGGCTGTGGTGGTGGTCCTCCTGTGGGGGCTGGTACTGGTCATGTTCTACCCTATGTTCCTGGTGTTCTACTCCAGGGTCTGCTCCACGGTTCTGCCTCTCCTCCTCCTCGTACAAAGGTCGGTGTGGCTGGGGTCTCCTAATATTGTCCTTAGTACTCCTGTGCATCTTCTTCTTATCGTACACGTCCCATTCAGGCTCCTCAGGATAATCAAACCTGGAGATATCATTGGTTGAATACTTCTTAGGGCTACCATACCTCACCCTCCTCTTCCCCTGGAGGTGCTCCGGGTGCTTCCTCCCCTCCTCCAGGTACCTCTGTCGGTGGTGGGGGAGGTGGTCTACCTTGTTATCGTCAACCCCTGGAGTCTTCCCATCCTCCCAGCCTACCCCTAAGGGTTCCTCCGCCCCTTCATACCCCACCTCCATGGCCTCCAGCTCCCTTATCTTCTCCCACATGGACATCCAGAGGTTCTTAAGGCCACTTATCTCCCTACTGCTTCTCCTCCCCCCTGGAGGCTTCCTCCTGCTCTCCTTAACCCCAGACTTCGACCCTCTGACCTTCCTCTGGAGCATGCTTCCCACCAGCCCCCTGATGCGTTCCCACAGGTGCTGGAGACTACCCATGTGCTTCTCCAGGTCGAGTTTGACCCTGGGGTGTGACTTAAGACTCCTCCTGTGGTCCAGCATCTTGAACTTGTCCTGTATGCGGTTCCATACCAGGTCCATCATGTGTAGGGCCTCCTGGGGGCCCCTGTGGGTGTTGGGGCTGTCTGGGTGTGTCTGTCTCTGAGCTGCAAGGCAAAGGAGGGATAGGCTTTCAATCAATTTCAATTTATAAAGTTTAGTATTCTGAACAAACAGTGTACAAATTTACGCAGTTATCAAGAGTTTGCTCAGAGGATATATGAAGATATTAGACGTCCTCGTACTACGCTAGAAGAGCTAAATGCATCATAACTTGGCACAACGCAATACTTTTAAGAAATACCGTAAACCTTGAAAATGACACGGCCAGAAAAATTATTATAATAACGTCAGCCTATATAAATGAGTTTGTTTTTTTCCAGAGGTAGGTCCCAAGCTAGCGGAGAAACACACAAATCCCTTTATTTTTAAATGGGTTAGGTGTGAAGAGAATATGCCAGATTTTGATTTCTCTGACGAGGACATTCTACTGTGTGTAAAAAATATTGATGTTTCAAAATCCTCTGCGATTGAATATTTGCCGACAAATATATTTAAGGTGGCAGTTTTAAACAACCCCTCGAAATTTATAAAAATAATTAAGCTTTGTGTCTCGACAGGAAATATACCTGAATCTTGGAAAATTTCGACAGTCACCCCTCTTCCTAAGGGGGGGGGGGACCCGACCAACGTTTCTAATTTGAGGCCTATAAGTGTATTGCCTGTGCCTGGCAAAATATTAGAGAGACTGATGCACACTGCAATTTCAACCCATCTTGAATTAAACTCAATTTTGACTAAAAATCAGGACGGCTACCAAAAGAATAAGTCCACACTCGACACAATTAGTATTTTAGTAGATGATATATTAGAGCATAGAAATAAAGGCAATATAACAATAGCTGCATTTATAGAAATTAAAAAGGCTTTTGATTCGGTGAATTTTGAAATTTTATTACACAAATTAGAAAATTAGGGTATTCGAAATAGAACTTTATCGCTAGTAGAAAATTATTTATCTCGAAGATAACAGTGCACTCTCACTAATAATGTTAAATCTAATAGGTTGGCCCTCACTTGTGGGGTACCCCAAGGGCCTATTTTGGGACCCTTGTTTTTTCTGATTTACATCAATGAATCTCTATTGATGATTCCCATAATACGTTATTATATGCTGATGACTCGGTTTTATACGTCTCAGGTATACATATTGAGACCCTAACACAAGATTAAACCTAGCTTTAGAAAATTTCTCAACATGGACTTCTATTAATAAGCTTACTATGAATGAAACCAAAACAGAAATCATGACTTTTGCTTCTTCGATTAAATTAAGTAATATTCAAAAACCAAAAATCAAACTTAATAATGTGGTCTTAAAATCTGTAGTGTTGTATACATATTTGGGAGTCATTTTAGATGAACAGTTGGATTTTTCTATGCATATAAGGAACTTGATTAGAAATCTTAGGTTTAAGTCTATTTTGATGTATAGGTCTAAAGATTGTTTATCTAAGGAATCTTTACTGAGAGTGTACAAGAGTCATCCCTTATCAGATAAAGACTACTGTGATGTACTTTATGCCAAAGGGAAAGTTGAGTTATTAGAAGAACTCCAAAGAGTTCAAAACAAATGTCTAAAGACTAGTTTTCATGATCATATTCTAACACCAACTGAGCTGGTACATGCCAAGGCTCAACTACCTATGTTAGATAAGAGGAGAGAGTTTCATACAGCGCTATATGCGTATAAACGAGCCACTGAAACTAGACATAGACATGAAGTTTCTAGAGTAACCCGCTTGAGTAGAGCGCCCCTACTCAAATACTCAACTATTAAGTGTGCCTCCTATGAGAGGTTAGTCCGTGTCCAATGTGCCCAAAGATGGAATGTCCTACATGTGGATGTCAGGAACATTGATAATTTGGGAGAATTTAAGAGTAAAATGAGAACTGTCATGGAAAATACGATACCAAAAAAAACAGCTAATGGATAAGCTCAGGGAGGGGGGTGGGTACTATTAATTTATTGACTGAGATAAATGTGTAAGACTTGCAGCCATTTTTTCCAAAAAGAAATGTTATTTAAGGACTCATGTAAATTGTTCTTTTCCCAGCGAGTACACCACCTAAACAGGCAACTGACGGTGTACTCGTTAACTTTTTTGACCGAATATTATACTTGTCACTAGTGCATATTAGACATGTTATAAAAGGAAACTGGGACAGTGAATTAGTGTACAATTTTATTTTATTTTATTTTGTAACATCTTGATTCAAGAGAGTATACTATATGGTCTATATATATCGAGATGTCAAATGTACACACTATTAACTCCATTCGCCGTCCCTCTTAAGTGAGATCACATGTATGTCATACATTGTAATTACAAATATGAATCTGGTCAATAAAGTTTAAAGTTTGTTTAAAAAAAAGAAATTACACGACAAAAGTTTTTATACATAAATATCTTCTTTTTGTTAATTTCTTTTGAAATATAAGATTCACTATGCAAGTACTGGAAGCGTTGTATTCAACAGGACCCATTTATATACGATGTGGCCATATTCAATGGAATCAGAAAATGTTGCCTTTTTTATCAAAATAGCTTCCAACAAAAAATTAAACACAAATGCCATTGATACCGCTCTGATGTATTTCAATCGTGGGGGTTGAGGTGCATTCCAATTAGCCTGTGGCTTTGTGGGATACTGCCCCAGCCCCCCACACATGAAATACAGCACAGAGAGAGAGAGTATCAATGAGCGTTGGCATTTGCCTATTTATTGTCCATAATTCTGAAGATAGAATATCTCGAGGAACTCGAGACAGTCTCGTGTCATTATCAAACATTATCCTTGTGGGTATGAAATAATGATCATAATTATTATTACACAATGGCAGTGACCCACTGAGGAACCAGTCGTGCAAATGAAAAATATTATAAAACAATTATTGACCAATTACGTTTAAATTTGTTCCAAAAAACTCGAACATCTATATGAATTTAATGTTACCCACTCCTAACATAGACCAACACCCTTCCTCATAATCATCAAACTCCTTTGCGATTTACCCCAATAATACAAATCATTCACTAGAGTTTCACGAATTTGATGACCAGTCTAAATTCTAGTGGGAATACGCGCATGGATATCGAACTGATCTGAAACGTGACAAAATGCTAGGTTCATAGGTATGTATTATGGCTATAGCTTAATATAACATGATCTCAGATCAAATAAGCATTAGCACAAATCAATTAACTGTTGTTCCCGCCCCCTTGCCCGCAACCTCCCCCAGCCTTGACAGACTGAACAAGAGTGATTATTTCTCCAGTTAACCCTTTAAAGGTTGCATAGTGGTTATACATGTGCCACGTCCTTGGTCGGTATGATGCAGTATCTCGCCAGTCCTGCATTAATGCATTTTATTTTTTATAGAACACGGCAGTCCCATTGATTTAACCAAGGAAGGCCGTATTTCACACCCCCTGTGAAGTAACCTCTTCCGTAGTTCACGAATAAAGAAAGGAACACTTGTTTAAGTCTGTAGCCTGGGTTATTTCACTTGTTGAAGGTGGGGCCACATTCAACTTGGCCTGCGGCCTTGTGAATACGGCCCCACCTTCAACTCGTGAAATAACCTAGGCTACAGACCAAAACTCGTGAACCTTTGTCTTTATATATGTCGACCCTTCAGGAGTATATCAACCTGGTAGTTCACGAATGCATGCAGACTTACAAGCCAGGAATCCTGCATTTATAACTGCATCCTTCTGTCCACCAGGCAGCATGCGGCCCTTAAAGGGTCCATAGTAGAGTGATCTACACGCCACCTGTCGGGATCCCGGCTAACCTGAGACCAGTGTGGGAGTGTGGCGGCGGTCAGAGGTCTGAATATCGATCTAATTGCACTGGTATTTGGTTAGGAGGAAACGCACGCCATGTTAACTGCAGATTTATTGGTTGGCTCCTCGGGAAGTAATTAGCTCCCCCCCCCCCCCCCCCACCTAGCTAGTGTGGGACAGCCTTCCATGTGACATAAGTGTACTTCTCACAGCCTTGCCAACATATTGTTCTGCTACATTGTACTTTGGGAGGACATGCTGAAGCTTTATAGGCTCATGTTCGCAAACATGTTTATGTGCTAGATTATCCAGTGACATGGGTAAACGTGATGTTGTTGTTGGTACATTTTATTTTGGCAAAGAGCTCTTATAACATACAAAGATTTTCAGCGAAAAGACAGGAGTTTACCAGACCGATAGTTAACCCAGAGAAAGTCTTTAGAGTAGTGTATAGTTGAGTGTATAGTATGGTCATATATAGTCAAGAGGCCGTCACACTATTTTGGACCATTTTCAACACCCACCCACCCCCCTGTCACACTTTGTCACACATCAGCCAACACCCCCTAGAAAATTATGTCACAAATGTGCAGACACCCCCCCCCCTTTGAAAAGCTTACCGTAAAACCTCATGTATAAGCCTAACTTGCATATAAACTACACCCCTAACTTAGGACAATCCAAAAGGCTACACAGGGGGTTTGATTATGGTGAGTTTAGTACTGTGGCATACATCTAAAACCTCTAGTTTAAGCTGCACTCCCACTGTGTGCCGCTCCTATAAGCTGCATTGCCAAAGATCATGCTTAGTCAAAAAGGTTTATTAACCCTATAAGGATGGCATGATATCTTAAAGCATCATGCCTTGGTTGTCATGATGCATAAATGCAACCCTGGTGAGTAACTCGCCAGTGCTGCATTCAAGCATCATGCCGACCCTGTGGGGTTGAGACACTCCCGAAGGGTCAGCATGATGTACCAATGCAGTACCGGCGAGTTACTCACCGGGGCTGCATTGGTGCATCATGACAACCAATGTCATCTTTTAGCGACATGCATCCTTAAAGGGTTAATGGGGGTGGATGGCTAAATTTGACATGGCGGCATGGTCATTTTTAAAAATCGACATGCGATAGGACAGGCTCTTAAAGGGAACATGGGGATTTAAGTGTCAGGCGACATGGTCTTTTCTTAAAATTGACAGGCGACATGGGGACTCCCCCATTTATACCCCCTTTTTGGTCACTCAAAAAAAAATCTGCTTTGTCATCACTGTGCAGTTTGAGCAATAGCTTTTGTTAGACACTTGACAATCTGGAGGAAATTCTGGAGGCTTTCCCTTACATGGTACTGGTACCTTAGGTCCTAATAATTTGATTAAATAGCTATTATTTCTATTTTCCATAGTGTGACGTCACACTGGGCTTGACACCCCCCCACCCCCCTGTCACACTTTGTCACACTCACACCAACACCCACCCACCCCCTCCAGTGTGACGTCATTTATGGTCAGCCCCCAAGGTTCAGGTGATCAATATAGTGTGTGTGTGAGTATAGAGGTATCAAATTTCAACTTGTTGTGATACATTTAATCATAATAAATCATGAATAAGCAGCATGATAGTGAATAAAAGTAAATGGAGTTAGTAGCAATGGAAATTAGTCCGGGTAAAACACTGTATTATTTTCTAAAATGAAAAAGATGTCTGTATTGCCATAAGATATAGAGTTAAAGGTACAATCATGGCAACATATATGACCTCCGCGTCAAGTTTTGATTATTGTTGTATTTTGAAACATCATTCTATGAAATAAATACACATTGCAAAATCAAAAATGGAACAGTGGGGTAGGTAGGTTAGATTAAAATAGTGTTTTCTTTAATCCTGAAAGTACCAGAAATGTATTTATCAACTCGCGATGTGTTCATCAACCATGAGGATGATTCACTGATATCTCCAGTCACGAGGGATATCAATGCAGTGGTGTATATTAATGTTAGAAAACTACAAAACATAATTGTTTAAGCCACTGAGTGAGGTAAGTGGAAGCTTGTTCTTAACCCAAAATTTATTAAAAGTTAGAATTATATAAATTCCCCAAATTGCGGGAAAATGGTAGAGTCTGCCCTGTTTTGGAGCTGGTTGCCTGAAACACACTTTAAAAGACAATTGGCCATACACAGCGAAAATAAAAAGAGTCAGGTTGCCTTCAGAATGACTCCCCTCTCTAAGGGAGCCTTGGTCCTATTTGACTCCCTTATATTAGGTGAGCCATGGAGTCACCTGGCCTCCCTTAATCAGCCAGGGCTCCCCTAAAAGAGGGAGTCATTCTGGAGGCAGCCCTTTCTTTTCCCTGTGTAGACCTGAAAGCTCTTGTGCATGTATGTGTACTGGTAGGAAGTTCTCACCATGGCAGGCCACCTTGGTGTTGACCACGCAGGGGTTGGACGAGTCCTTGTTGTAGTCTGGGGGCACACTGGTTCCTGGTGCACAAGGCATGCGTCTGGCCACAAGTTTGTGCTCCGCGGAGCTGCTCCCTGGTCCGTGGTCACAGACGATGTAGGAACAGGCGTCATCGGGGTTCACTCTGATCTGTCCCACCTTGTCACATCCTGCAACACAAGAAGGGCAGAATTAGCAAAATACCAGTATTTGCTAAAACATGCAGGACAGTCGCAATGTCCTTCTAAAATGCCACCGGTCCAGCAGATTGCCTAGTGTAGCACTAGCAGGACCGAATGTCCAGTCACATGTTTGGCTTTTCTGAACTAAAATAATTTAGTTGGGTTTCTAAACTTGAAATATGTTTGTAGATATACTGATTTAGCCATAGGTGATTACAAATAATGTTCTTTAAATGGACAAAATTATTCTTATATAAAAATGAATAAATTATCAGATATGTGTCTATCCAATCCTTCAAAAATGTAGGCGGTTCTGCAACATTGAAAATTTGCAGGACCGAATGTCCTGTGCGATGAAAATGTTTTCGCAAAGACGGAAATACTTTACACTTTATGCATAAATGCAGACGTGGTAAGCGCCTCGCCAGGACTGCTTTCATGCTGACCCTACGGAGTGATACACAAAAGTAGCTTCGTGCATGAATGCAGCCCTGGCTTGTGGACTCTTGGAGAACAAGGGCATAGCATAAGATCATCTTGCAGGAAACCACTTGGGTTTGTATAGGAATATCGCGTGAACCAATAATGTACATCTACAACATTGCCTCACGAGTTGAAGCTAGGGCCCTTGGCTTCTTGAAGTCGGCTTCAAATGATACACCCCAACTTCAACTCGTGATGTAATATGTACATGGATTGTAATAAGTGGGGTTTTGTGTTTATTATGTGACCCTGCTGTTTGAGAATAAAGAAAAGTTTGGAGTACGGCTACATTGTAGTCCATGGGTGCATAGAGTTCACAGAGAAAAGAAGTAGAATCACTGTGACTCCCGACTTGATCACTGAGGTAACCCTCCAGGACTCTAAAGTAACTCCATAACATTAGCAGGACTCTATTCTAAGACTCCCTAATAGTTGGGAAGTCACTTAAGAGTCATGGGGAGAGTTACCTCAGTGATCGGGTCCAGACTCCCATCTGGGAGTCACCATGATTCTACTTCTTTTCTCTGTGTATGCATAGCTCCCACATGTTTAACATAGGGAAGGTCGTATCTGCTATAATGTAGTGGAGAAAGGTCAAAATCTCATTTTTTGAGATATTTCAGAAACATAGGCATTTTTGGAATGCTCTCAATAATGAAATATTGAAGGCATGGGATTTCAACTTCATTTACAAAGTGGTTTCATACCCCTAGATCATATCTAGCAAAATGACATAGTACAATAATCATATTAAATGCTATGTGTCGTTACATACAGGCAAAGCAGTTAAGACCTTTCTCCACTGAGTTGAAAACATTTTCAGTTATGACCTTTCTCCACTGAGGTGACGATATAATAACAAATGACAGAGTGCTAGGGAAATATCGGTGACATGCAATTATTCGTTTCCTCATAATATTCTCCTTACCCCAAATACCCCAAATATATGTATACCTGGAACTGGAAAAGACGTCATAGTACAATGGCTTTCACTCTCCCTGGCGGAGATTCATAGGTTATCTCTGCGTCAGCCTAAGGACTTCATGAACTCTTCTCTGAATGAAGGGGAGAAAGCAATACTAATTTCCTGCTTTCTCATCCCCAACACTTGTCCCTACATAAAACATAGTTCCCGTGATTATTTACAAGTTCGACCATAAAAACATGACTGTTGTAATTTTAAATATTTGTGTTAAAAAGATCCTCTAAATATCTGAATAGGTAAATTCTGGGAATAAAGATTATCCTTAAAATATGGCATAGGTCAGTTTCGCGGGTGATTCTTTTGGTATTGATCAAAGTAGTACCCGTAGGTATCGAATAAAAGCAAGGCAGGGAGAGTGTGTATACGGGACTAGCACATCCTACTACCTGGGGTAGTCGGGGGCTAAACTCCATCTCCTTATCAGGCTAATCTCATCTCCTCATACCTTGAACAAAGGAGCTGATAAGAAATTCTCCCATGATGCACTGCTCTGGAGGCGGGGGCCCAACCACAATGCATTGCTCTGAGCCAAGATGGCGGCCCCCATAGCCTAATGCGCTAGTCCCGTATACCACGCCCAGTGACTGCACAGTTCCAGGCTTTCCCAACCGAGATATCAGGACCGACCAGGTAATAAGTTTCTCCCATGTGTCTAGACACACAAATATCTTCATTAATTGCCACCCCTGAGATTGGTTATATAACAGTGGTACACTATGGTGTCATTAGCAGAGTTCCTGAGATGATCTGTGTAGCATCATCAGTGGTACTATATCTAGCTATAGGCCCCCTAAGTATGCTTAGGCCAAACAAAAAAGAAGTATGTTTAATGCAACCCAACACTAGATTTAAAATAGGGTCAAACCTAGCATTTTTCCCGATTATGGGAAATTTTCTTTTCTTTTCTTCTAGATTTAAATTTTCATATTTTTCTAGTTTTCCACAATTTTTTGGTCAGAAAGGTAAAAGCTCCTATCAGGTCCAGGTTCTGCATGCGGGGGGTATGTGTGTGGGTGTGTGAGAAGAACAGCTATTGAAGCACTCAAGCATAGTGACTTTGTTTCTCCAAATGAATTAAACATGTGTACATCATTGCCTCCTAACCAAATTGTGTTTAGTCAACTTCTAAAATTTAATTACCAAATAAGTTGTCTTCAAAATGATATAAGGAATAAGTTATTTAAAAAATGATGCTCTAACCAGCTGCTGTACAAAAGGAAACCCGTGATCCTTGATAGTTGACAATATCCTATCCATTAACCCTCTACACTGATAGAATCAAAGCAGCTAAAGTTGTCAAATAGTCGTCTTATAAGAAGATTTTAGAGTATTCTCAGTGATTGTCATAATATAAACAAGTTAACGGTTGTCTATCTTGGGACCTACCAGGTTACCATCCCATGAGACAACACTAGGCTTATCTGACTGACAATGTTAGCCCAGTACATGGCCCACTCCAAGTGACAAGTTCAGGGTCATCAAATTCACAACAATGGAGAACCCTTTGATGGCCACATACTGCTTAAAATGTGTTTTATGTCTTTTGTCAGTATGATGCATGAATGTAGCCCTGGCAAGTCTATTCGCTGAGCCTGTATTCATACATCATTCCGACCTTTTGCAAATTCTAGGCCTGGCGCAGTGCTGAGTTTGGAGCTGACAAACGTCAGGTTTTGGGCTGGCAAATACCAAGTGGGTCTTCTATCCGACAACTCCAACTAGAAGAGTCTGCGACTGGTTTACTTTTTCAGTGTATCAATCTATCATATTGCTACCCCGGGTTTGAAACATGATGACAATTGTTGCCACCGTGCTTGATTTCAAACCCCTCTAACCCGTATATAACCGACCTTACACTACACTCATATCCCTAGGCTCCATATATACGACCAATCTCTCAGTCACTAGTACCTAATCTAGTTAGTCTTTTTTTTGGGCTCCCTATACAACCAACCTAGGTAGGTTATTATTGTCATATTGGTCAGTACTGACCAACCCACCTTCGTCTTTTAATTTCCAGGAGGAGCCACTGAGTGGTCATCATACACTGATAATAATGTTAATGGAAATGTTAGTCACTACTGACTACATTTCTATAGTCATGTGAATGTAGCAAAAACGACTATACCAAGTTAGTCACCTATGTCTATAGTAAGTTAGTCATATAGTCAACCTATAGTCATGCATTAAAAGAGCTGATTTGGGATATATAGTCAAGTGACTATGAATTTAATGCTTTCATGCTCTAAAGTAGTCACTCTGACTAATAGATATAGTCCATCATGAGACAGCAGGACAATAAGTACCCCACTGGCATCTACCCCAAGACATCTACCCTAGGTCCTATTATCTACCCCCTATGACATCTACCCCAGGGCAACTACCCCTACTTAGGACATCTACCCCCTAGGACTTTTACCCCTATGGGCATCTACCCCTTGGAATTTTACCCCTAGGACTTCTACCCTCTTTGGATATCCCCTGCCTTGAAATCTGCCCCAGAAATCTACCCCCGGGACATCTACCCCCTGGGACATCTACCCCGGGACATCTACCCCTTTACTCTCTTAGTCATATCATGGGGAGGGGGTAGATTTCTCCAGGGACATCAGACATCTACCCCTTTACTCTCTTAGTCATATCATGTGGAGGGGGTAGATTTTTCCAGGGACATCAGACATCTACCCCTGGACATCTACCCCTTTTTTTCCCTGGACTTTGGCCCCTTAAGACTCTACCCTGTAGGACATCCACCCCTTGGACACCTACCCCAGGACATGTACCCCCAGGACATGTACCCCCTGGACATGTACCCCCTGTAGTTTAACCCCCTTATGACCCATCATATGTGGAAGGGGTAGATTTCTCCAGGGGTACAAGTCTGGGGGGGGGGCTTGGGGTCCTAGGGGTAGATGTCCGAGGGGCTAAATGTCCATGGGGTAGATGTCCTGGGGTAGGTGTCCAAGGGGTTGGAAGTCCTAGGGGGTAGATTTTTAGGGGGTAGATGTTAAGTCGAGATGTCCAATGTCACTTGAGAAATCTTCTCCCTCCACATGATATGGCTCAACCATATGGGCATGTGAATGGGGTTGATGTCCTCAGGGGTAGAACTCCTAGGGGGTAAAGGGGGTAGATGTCCAAGGGGATGGATATCCTAGGGGGTAGAAGTTTTAGAGGGATAGTTGCCGAATAGGTGCCGAAGGAGGGTCCTGGGGGTAGATGCCCTAGATGGTAGATTCCCAGGGGGTAGATGTCCAGGGATAGATGTCGGATGTCCCTGGAGAAATCTACCTCCTCCACATGATATGATTTATTATGGACATTTGGAGGGGGTTGATGTCCCCAGGGGTAGAAATCCTAGAGGGTAAAGGGGGTAGATGTCCAAGGGGATTAAAGTCCTAGGGGGGAGAAGTCCTAGGGGGTAGATTTCCAGGGCTAGAAGTCCGGGTGTTAATGTTGTGGTAATGTTTACCATGCTTAGGACATCTACCCCTTGGACATCCATCCCCTGGACTTTTACCCCCTTATGACTTCTACCCCCAGGACATCCATCCCCATCCCCTGTCCTAGGGGGTAGATTCTCAGGTGGTAGATGTCCAGGGGTAGATGTCTGGGGGTAGATGTCTGGGGTACCTGCCCTAGCACCATTGGATGAAGTAGATGAGCATGGGCCATATGCCTGGCACACTATAACCCTTCACACAGTCAACTTCTGTATATTCTAGTCTGGAAACCTAGAGATCCACAGTTACATGATCAGAATTTGAACAGAACCACATGATACTTCAATCAAAATTGAGAAAGCATGTGTTCTATGATGCCTTAACTAAACATACTCAACACTAACACAAGAGCTAATGCACAGGGAAATGTGTAAAGGAGTGGTTTAGATAGAATAAGATGTGCCTACCTGAAGTCAGTTGAGCATTCAATTTTGAATCCTAACTGTTTCCTGTGCACACATTCCTATGACATCATCAATTTGTGTGATCCACATATAGTCACTACTGACTATCTTTATGACTAATATGTGACTAACATGTATAATCATCTGACTACGGGGGTCAAAATATGGTGGTATAGTCAGTACTGACTAAAGGTTTTATTATCAGTGTAGCATCTTACAGATGGTACCAACTAGTGGTATATATAAATAGAACACACCAATGATGAACCTAGGTTAGCCACTACTGACTGACCCCTCAGTCATTTTTGAATATAACTTTGCCATTGTGACTAACACACATATGACGAACCTAGGATAGTCTGTACTGACTAACCCTTTCAACCTATGGGTTTTCAGTGTACTGATAGGTCGGCATGATGCACGAATGCAGCAATTACCAGTATGAGTTGGTGCATCAGGACAACACACCCTGCCACGAGGCATCATACTGTCATTAAAGGGTTAATATTGCGGTTCTGCTGTCGTAATTATGTCCATATATTTATACAGTACATGACATATAGTTTGATCTTACTGTAACTATTTATCACACATTTAGTGTCACACATGTCAGAAAGAATGACCCGATAGTGTTATAAACAGTGGTTCATAACTCACATTAAACGTGTTCATACCAGTCCAGCTGACACGTTACATTTAAAACCCACTATAGTGTTACACTGATTGACACCATCAATCATATATCTACACAGCACACGGGGGATTCTGTCAAAAATTGATATTTGTTGATCTGGACATTCCTGAATTCACTGAGAGGATACTCTATAGTTTTTCAACAACCAAAAGGAATGATCCGCTTCCCCCCAAAAGGAACATGCTTTAGTTCAACCCATTTATTCTGATTTATTTAACTCTAGCAGTTCATATACATGTATATGCGTTGCAGATCGTAATCATGAACAAGATAATTTAGAATCCATTGAGCAAAAATATGCCCATAATATTTTATTCTCGAGTCAATCTGTGTCAGAGTGGGTTGACATATGAATGCATGTGGATTCCATGGAATGGGTGGACATGAACAATAGGGAATTGACGAGTAAAACAATGCCTATTCACCTACAAAAGCAGTAACTACCTTAAACCCTGTAATGACCACATCGTCCTTTAATCTGTCCTTGGTCGTCATGATGCATGAACAGCCTCGCCAGGGCTGTATTCAAGCACCATACCAACCCTACTGGTGTATCAACTGCACATATATTATGATGCTTTAATGCAGCACTGGTGAGTTCCTCGCCATGGATGCATTAGTGCATCATGATGACATAGTACATCAATACCGTTCGCTGCCCTCAAAGAGTTAATAGCCTGGAGGGGATCTAAGCACTGACCATTATAACATCCCTTTCCTGCTCTGGGATCTGCATAATATCTGTCGTTATTCTTTTGAATTGAATAACGCTAATTTGTCAGCTTATGTTTGGTTATTATTATATACATGGTAGCTACCCTCTTTGCATAGGAGATATGTATTTTGTATTCACAATGTGGCCAATGAAGCAAACATAATTCTCCCCCAGGCAATATTGCAACTGATGTCCTGCCAACGTATAGGGCCTAGATCTATAAAGGAATGCATGAATTCTGAAGAACTACACAGCAGGGGCGTGGCCTGCCTTCAGAAAAGTGAACGTCACTGTCGCCAAAAGCACTCTCACCTGAAAGTCAGGTTTGACCTTTTTGGGGGTTGGCCAATAGTGGGGTGGGGGGGGGGGGGGGAAGTACCCCTGCCCCCCCCCCCTCCCCGGTTGCCACGCCCCTGCACAGGGAAGTTGACTATGTGACATATAGACAGTTGGTTTCATTTCTCTTGTGTAATACGCGTTTGTGACATTGTTTATTATCAAATTGCTCACATCCTTCCATAATTATTGTTGTCTAGTCCGAAACTTGTGTCAGATGTGAGAGTTGTGCACGACATGTATGAGCAGGTTCTACTATTATTTGGTACCACACTTCGTCTGATTGGCACGTCATGAAACCGTTAAGAAACCCCCTACAGAGGTTTGACAAACATTCCTGACACACCCTACTCCTGTATTATACTTGTTCTATTTACTGTTTCTCTTCACCTGACAATTTCAGCAGAATATGTTTGTGTTACATGAGATATGTCAATAAATCTACTTAAAAAAAAGTACTCACATATCACTAGATATCCAGTTCAATTTCACTGATGGGAGTCTATATATAACACTAGACATCTTATTTATATGTCTGCAGACATTGCAGACATTCATATAATGTTTACCCCTTTAATGGCCACATTGTGATTTAAAGTGCTATGTCCTTGATCGTCATGATGCTTGAATGCAGCCATGGTGAGTCTTTACCCACCAGTGCTGCATTAATACATCATGACGACCCATAGGGAGTCCATCAATCCCATAGGGTCGGCATGGTGTATAAATGCAGCCCTGCATTCATGCATCATGACGACCAATGGCATGATGCATTAAAGCACTATGCGGCCCTTACAGGGTTAGACCCAGGAGGTGACTGTAGTCTACCAGGTGGTGTTGTGCACACATTCCTGGTGAAATAAAATGTACAAGACGCCATCTGTCATTCTTATAACCACCATAGTGCGTGGAGGTTACACATAACAAATAGAAGTTACACATATATCACACACTAACTGTCCTGTGGCAACGTACATAGACAGAAGGTGGATATATCTATTTACCTTTTCACATTCCTTCCCGAGTACATCAGGCGAGGATGAAATTTATGAAAATTCATGAATCTGCATTATATTGAAGACGGACGGAAAATAATAAATTGTGCAATATGATTCGGTCAAGGTTTCAAGTTGGCTGAATTATAAAATGATTGAACTGATCAAAAGTCACGAGGAAATATCAACCCCTCCGACTCAATATGATATAACACCTTCCACCACTTGCATATAGTATTGTCCTGTCTACTAACTGTCATAGGAGGACAAAACATCATGTTTGTTAGGATATCTGATCTTCCCAATCTCCTCTGTGATATGTCAACAATGAATCTTCATGTGATTCGCCCAAATTTATAGCAGGTTTTGAGGCTTGAGAGGGTGGATGTGTACGACTTTGTCTATAATATTTGTTCTGTTCAATATATCAATAACATTTCAAAATTTTACATCGATTGGATATCTCTTGTCCCATGATTATGTGCTGTAATACGTACATACTATTATGTATAATTAGTATGGGCTATACTCTGCAGTAGTCCCTACATGAATGGAAAATATAATATATATGTGCTAAATATGCAGCCAGTCACCAGCGTTGTTAATAATAGGTTAATCATGTTATGGCTATAACCTAAGTGGACCACACGATTAACATAATAGGTAAAAACTGGTAGGACAGTGGCCTTGATAGAGAGTGCAGCCAAAGCTTGTCCCAAATACTACACCTATACATGATTTGTCATGGCTGATACACAGTGGACTAATCCAATATTAAACTGACCTGAAGATGTGTCTCCATATCCCGTGTGTTGTAAGTCCTGGTGGATTACTCCTCCTAAGGCTGTAGACACTATTACAGCATGTATTACTGCAGTGATTAGCACACAGACCCCCATCCTGACCGTGGTGACCCATGCACCTCACTGACTACTGACTTCTACTGTCAGGGGAGGAGGCTGGGGGAGGCTATATAACCTGCACAGTGGTCATACCTGACATTGACATACCACTGTGGGCACACACGGGCATGCACGCATGTAGCATGTGCACCCACTGTGCAGGCACATGTCTATGTCATAAATACTCTCTACACAACGTTACTACACTGTTAGAAGTTAATGTGGCTGAGCAGTAGAATCTACTGTAGTTTTACAGTATATACCGTAGTGGCTTGAATAAGCGCACCTGCGCTTATTAATTTCGATGGTACCATTTACCCTGCGCTTATACAAGACCTGCGCTTATTCAAGATCCAAAAATGGCCTAAATTTTCATTTCAATACCCTCATTTACCCTGCGCTTATTCAAGACCTGCGCTTATTTGAGACCCCTGCGCTTATTCAAGCCACTACGGTATGTATACTATGGTATTAGGGTGCATGGACAGTAGAATAAACTGTTATGTTGGTTCATATCACACTTCGTCCTCAAAACAAAAGAAATGGCCTGACTGTATATGATGTAAAACGTTGGGAAAAGAAACAATTTATTGTGCGGCAAAAGTTCGTTAAACCACTCCAGAGCCCTGCACAAAGGATAATGGCTTAGTCACGGCTGAGCACACTTGTCTGCGACTTGTGGTCAGCCTAGACTGTTGCCATTATCCTACGTACAGCGGCCTGGTAGTGGTTTAACTACTTACAGTATAAAAGGACGTATTTTTGGTTTTACTATTTACAGTGTACATGTAAAGTGCGAAGCTTCTACGCTATGATGTTCTGTTCTGTAATTACACATTAGTGCAGAAAATGGGGAAGGGGGCAATAATGTGGAGGTCCTCTATCTATGAAGCTGTACTGTAAAGACAATCTCTCAAAATTATGGAGAATCACCATTAAAATTGACAGTGTATCAACGTTAACATCGTGAAACTTATAAGTTTAACACCAAACTGCTGTAAACCGCACAGTACAACACCGTTTTTCCATTTTATGGTGAAACTCACATCTTACGGCATGTTCTATGTTTGGCCACTAGGTGGCAGCCTGGGTGATAGGAAACTTTTTTTAGAAGTGATCACAATAAAATTGATTTTGATGTGTCAAAATGATAATACTATTCAATCACTTCATTCATCTCAGGATCAATATATTGAAGCCTTTGAATTTCTGGCACATTATATGCCCAAAAATGTTAATTAATTTTCGTTTTTGAGACACATGGAACAAGTAGGGATGGTATAACAACCACATTGTGGCAAATACGCATACACACACATTTGTAACAGTTGCTTTGTAACAATCCTATAGTACTATATAAGCTCATGGATTATAATTGTATATTGTTGGGAAGCACTTTGGACGTCTCTCAAATATATAAGTTGATATTGCGAAATGGCGGATACATATAAAAGAATCAAAAATCAATCATAAAATTATCAATGAATAATGGTAAATTCCCGCTAAATTCCCGCAGGCTTGGGAAATACTGTGACTGCTTCAGGAAGCGACGGGATTTTACGCCGCCCTCCCCTCGTGAAAATAAATGACCACTCCCTTAAGAAGTCAGTTGTCCTGAGGACCAGTTGCCCCCTCACCTCAAAAACTCATACATTAAACAGAAGATGACTTTGTGATGATACTCTATGATGGAAGTCACAACAACACGAAGCAAAACGAAAGTATGACACCAGCTTCGTATACACCTGTGTTTCAAAAGAACATGCATAAAAAATAACAATGCGACAATGCTTGAGGGAGTGGTCATTTGATATCAACAGGGGGGGGGGGGGGTAAACATGTCGACATCTCCTGAAAGGGGGGGGGGGGGCGGGGGGTTAACATCTTCGCTTAAAACAAAACAAGAAAAGCCCAGCACGTTACTATAGTTCAAATTGGGGGAGGGGGGAGGGTGGGGAGCGAAAAGAAAAAGATGTTGGCCTCCGCACAAAATTTTACCACTCCCTAGAATATCAAAAACTCTTTCATTCAGCCATGTCTTGCTAGTTTGAGTCGGATGAACTAACAGGGGCCTTTTATACTTTTAGCACCAGTACCATGCCATAGGGTGCGAAAGGAAACACTGTGCGATGTAAAAACAATAATATGAGGGATTCCAGGTGGCTGTTACAAAACAAAATTTACGTTACGGAGCGTAAATTCTTTTTTTATTATTTTATGACAAACTTTTTGAAAAAAATAAATTATGTTAGTCTTTTATAACTTAGTTGATATCAGCGTAAATGTCAAATTTACGCTTCGGTCTTCAAAAAAGGTTAATTCATGCTAATTTACGCTATTTCTTCACACTTCCTGGAAATGTGGTGTGAAAAAATGGTCCATAACATTAAAAAACGTCCATGACGTAAAACAAACAGAAAAAACAGTAACATAAATTTTGTTTTGTAACACCCCCTTGAACAACAGCGTAAAAAAATATTCTTTTGTAACACCCTCTTTTTACTCTGTGTTTTGTAACAGCCCCCTATGGAGATGTTTCTTTGCTAATAAATAATATTTTCACCCATACTGTGAAGTCACTTCCTGTCCACTTTCACGCCTTATTGTGAGCGATTTCCCCCTAGATTGGAATCTGTCCACTCTCCTGTCTTAAAACTTGAAATTTATAACTTTTGTTTCTTTAATCACCAAACAATCCAAGTAAGAGACATACCAAGTTGGTACACAGGGACTTCTCTGTTAGGTAGGTTCGTCCACATTTGCTGTACTCCCCATGCTCAGATGCTGACTGCGGCAGAGGCTTTGTCCCACAGGGTTATACTGAGCAGCATACTCAACTACTTTGGAGTAGACGCTTGTAAATGACACAAGGTACCACAGAACTAGACTACCATGGTCCTACTGGTCCATGTGTTTGGACAGAGACAGTAGTGCCATGTATGTTGCACTGTATAAACTGATTACTCCATCATCATCTCAGATGGTGCCACCTGTCTATAGCAAAAACACATGGCATGCTGCTCGGTTTAAGCCTGTGCTTTGACCTAGCCCATTCCGCCCGAGGGTGGGCAGCCAGACAGTGGGCCCATCCTCCTGTTCACAGTATGTACTGCACCTAAACCCGGCCCCACCACTGTATGCACCGTACAAAGGTAGTATTTAGGTATATATAACACTCACCTGTCTCTATGGACATCAGGTAATGAGTAGTTAAAAACAAACCCACCAGTAAAACATGAACTTTACCTGGGCCCAGGTTGACCTTGAGGAAAGACATAACATGTTTTAGCACAAGTATGCATGGCTTTGAACTATTCAAAATTACAACTACATGTATATGTATTATTATCGCGATTTTGCCGATAAAATAGTTAATAAGAATTACAAATCAAGACAAATTAGGTTATAATAGCCCAGGGCTGCTAGTGGAGAATAATGAGAGTAAGAAAGTGCTCATCTTCTAACAACGCGGAGGAGGGGGGGGGGGGGTAGAAAAAAAATGGACCCCTTAACCGGGTAGGGGGTAAAATTACTAGGCTACAAAGGGGCGCGAAAATGCCCCCCCCCCTGTTGTTAAAAAGTGAGCACTCCCTAAGCCTGGGCTGCAAGGTGGGCATCAGCTGGGCTCAGCCCATAGACCTACTTTTAAATATTAACACTTGACTGCATTGGGAATTACATTTCTGCTCATTTGACAATGATTCTTTGAAAACAACATTTGAAGTACAGTTTTTATTGTACTGTGTTGGGCTTCACCTGGGCTGTATTTGAGCAAAGTGGGCCAGCGTATCCATGGGCTTTGCATGGGCTCCGTAGTGTGTCCCATTTAACCCTCTGTATTCAAGTCACCAGCTCAACCCTCATGACTACTATGTCAGCTAGCTTTAGGTGATTTTTCCATTTTAGGTGGATTACATGGTTCATTTAATTGCACACAGGTATTGAAAGTTGGAAGGCTCTCATTCATCATTTAGCATATTGAAACTTCAATATAGATGTATTGTCACAAATGACTGACTGCATCATAAAACCATTGGATTTAGCCAGCAATCACAACATAACAACCTGTATACAACCACTACATTCAGTCTATTCCTACCTGCAGATCACAATAAGGAAAACATTGATACCATAACAAATTATTTTAAACACAAGGAAAGTGGTCAAAAAAGCAATTGCAATGTCATTTTATAACTTAATTTTGGGGTGTTTTAACTAATATCGTATCTTTAATGCCTACTAATTCCATTTCCTCTTATTCATGTGATTCATCTGAGCTGATCATGGTCCACCTTTTGGAATACAATACTTCATGGAATCTCAATTATTTCAGTATGTCTAGGAATAAAACTGATATATCCTAATCAGTTCATGGAATACCATGTGATTGAGCCCAATTCCGCAGATATACTGCATAATGAAACAAGCAATTCCCTAGTACAGACACCCTTATCTTGAATGTGACAATAACATAACTCCTGCCACTGACACATCCCTGCAAAGAAAATCACAAGCGGAACTCGTGCCTGGAACGACAAAATGTGGACAGCTTTTCCTAAGAAGTACACCTGTCATATCCCCGGAATTTTCTTGTGTTTATTATTCTTATACAGCTTGTATTATGTCTGAGAAGAACACGAGATACTAACTGTCTCAACAGTCAGGCTGTTTGCATGCTGGGTGTACGGTGGTGTACCACACATTAAGTTAACAGATCTGGGCCAGGGGCGCGGCAACCAGGGGGGGGGGCAGGGGGGACATGTCCCCCCCCACTTTTGACCAACCCCCAAAAAAGGTCAAACCAAAAAGGTCAAGTAAAAAGGGGTCAAAAAGGGTCAAAATATCCCTCAGTCCCCCCTACTTTGAAACTGCTTGCCACGCCCCTGATCTGGCCAATCCGATCTGAAGTCAGGTAAATGGTGCATTTCTCTCCCTTGAAATAATATCCGCATATTCATTGTGCTAACACTGTTGTTCCCATCACGTGGACAGGACATCAAAGATGGCGGATGGTCAGTTGAATTGAGGGCTAGGTTTGTCATGATTTCAGGGTGTTCCTTGGGTATTTAGAATTTACATTTCATAGTGGATGGCTAAAATACCTATCTACACTAGGTCAAGTGGATATTGATTAAACAATGATAAGGTCCCAGATATACAGTTTTGGGCGCCATAAACACAATGGGTGATGTCCTGACCACATTGCTTGATTGCTGTTGTGATGTCCCATAACACATTTTTGTGATGCCCGTACCATGCTTCTCTGTTGTGTATGATAAAGACACATTTGGTTATGACATTTCTCACATGGATAAGAAAACAATTTATACAACCATATGTTAATGAAATGAAACATTTAATAACTGCTCCAGGTGGGAGAGCAAATACTGCCATTTCAGGCTGTAAAATTACTGATACAACTTTCACCTGATGAAGGTTTTTATATATACTACTTAATGGAAGCTCAGAGCACAAAATCCTGTTTTAATACTGTAAGTCCAACTTTGGGGCACTTTCGCTTGGCCCCACATTTGGAGAATGTGGAGCCCCAGGCGGATATCTGGTTTTGCTGATACCCATCAGAGTTCAAAGAATAGTACTGAGCCGGAGCTTATTTTCTCCTCATTCTCCAAATGTGGAGCCATGCGAGAGTGCCCTTGGTTACCACCCCTACCTATGCAGTATATGAAGGGTAGGTTCCTAATGGTCAAGCTGATTGCATAACTTTAAAATGTATATGGTGTCACCATATTCCATGAAGCATGACCAGTCACACAATCATGGTAGGTTAGTTTCCAATGGTCACGTCACAAACTGGCCTTTGTCATAGTTAATTTTCAGGGAAAAAAAGACTAGCGGTAAAAATGTTAAATTAAATTTCCTGTGGGAAAAAATGTAGCCTGAATGGTGGTCAATCATCTAGGTTTAATGTAATGGGCACTGTTATCACTAACCATGTGGTGAGAAGTCACGGCAAACCCTTCTAAGTCACTCTAACAAAGCAGTGAAGCCTGGAACACATGGATACTCGCTAGTACCTCATAAGCAGTAAAGCAATCCCATAACACCCTTCTATTATTATCCAAATTGTCTGTGTTCTACGAGGTGGGCAGTGTTTCACATTTTGGTTGGCATAGTTTGTGGTCCACTGCATGGCCGGAACTTACCAGGATTGACGTCATTGAGATGCCAGCAACATCCATGTTCCAGCCCTCTGAAAGTGCCAGATTTGCAGCTGTCAACGTGTGTGGGGGTTATGCGGAGGGGTGCACAATGTTTGTGTCATGGGACATCACTAGCACGTCGACTGTACACATGATACCCATTAAATATTTCATAAGTTGTCACATTCTATTAGACACAGTTACTTTGGAGCTGGTGGAAAAACACCTTTATTGACTTATCACATGCAAGAACTCTGACATAACCAGCAGATGTCACAGCAAGACACAGGTGTGGGGTCCATTCTATGAACAACACATCATTCTAATGACTCACCTGACATACACATATTGTATGGACATTCTTATACACACAATAGTCTATACCACGCTTAAAGGTAGAAACCAGGGTCTATGCATACGGCACCTGGTGGCAAAAAAATGAAACTACCTATCATCATGATAAAAGCATATTTCTCACTTGTATATGTCCTAACGCACCTTTACTAACCCTTAATATGCCACATCATAATGTTCTACACATCTTGTCACTGCTTTTCATTGTTGCTAGAAGATGTGTGCTGCTCTATTATAGGCGTTTGGACCAGCTAGAAAATATTTGAATAATTGCTAAACTGTATTAATTCATCAATGAATCACTATTATTTTGATTATAAAATGTATCATATGATCTTATCTACAGATGGCTATGGTTTTGGTTAAAACTTGTTAGCAATTTTTTTTCTGTGTTGCAAAATGCAGAAAAAAATGCAATTTTCTAGATTCATGTTTTTCTCCTAAATTGGTCATGGCTCTTCAGTTTCACCTATGACAACTAATTTCTTTGGATTGATTGTGCTACTAATGATCTCCTCTAAATATCTGAGAAGTTTGGTTGAGACATTATCGGTAAATTTTTGAAAAAGTTGAAAAATGTTAAAAATATAGGGATTTTCCCATAGCCGGCTATTGTTATGGGTGTCCTATCTTCAATTGCCAATACATGTATATCAAAATCTAGCACTATGAAGGATTCATATTTTGCTTTTATTATATCATTATGTATCAAACTAACATAGTCCCAAGTGATTAAAAGAAATTGTTGGTAAATCAAGATTGACCGAACCCTGGCTTCTACCTTTAAGCTATTTTTGATTTTGAGGGGGATAGGCCAGTGGCAGAGACCTCATTATCTGGAGGAACCCCTACCCATCGTTCAACAAGCTAAATTTAACATGAATTATGTTCAAGCATTTCTCATCAGCATTCTGAATATTGATATCCGCCCTGCCGGAAATGGTGCGAAGTCAGCCATTTTGGATGGTTTCCATGGCAACAATGAAATTTCTCAAATTTTATAGTCTGGGACACAGTTATTGCTCTATTTCTGGAACCAGTTGAGCTACATACACGATATTTTGACAGGGTGTGTGTATATTAGGTACCCTCATGTGACCTTACTATTTGTGACCTTGGTCAAGGTCAAGGTCACTTAATTTGACCTTGAATGTGAAAAAAACCCTTAAAAATCATCAAAATACTGTTTATGACTACATCTATTGCTCTATTTCTGGAACAAGTTGAGCTACATACAAGATATTTTGACAGGGTGTGTGTATATTAGGTACCCTCATGTGACCTTACTATGGGTGACCTTGGTCAAGGTCAAGGTCAAGGTCACTTAATTTGACCTTGAATGTGAAAAAAACCCACTTAAAAATCATCAAAATACTGTTTATGACTACATTTATTGCTCTATTTCTGGAACCAGTTAAGCTACATGTATGTATACAAGATATTTTGACAGGGTGTGTGTATATGAGGTACCCTCATGTGACCTTACTATGGGTGACCTTAGTCAAGGTCAAGGTCACTTAATTTGAGCTATTTGCAATTAGGAAGCAATTTGGGAGATTCAGGCCAATTCCATTTCTATGATCAGGAAATTTTAAATCTGGTAAATCTAAGAAGACGCTACTTCAGGCTAGCCCGAAGGGGTAGACCTGGAGCTACTCAGGACCTTATAGTGGCCAAGTGTCTAATAGGTAGAATTAAGCTGTTGTTGCGTGAAAAACGTCGTACCGTCATAGTAACAAATTTACTCCAATTCAAAAATGATCCGGGGAATTTCTGGAAGGTAATCAATAGCATTTGGAAGGGTAGTAATGTTGAGAATAATATGTGGTAATTAGATTCTGATGGAAATTATGTTGAAGCTGACCAAACAGCTGATTTTGTTGATCAATATTATTCGACTATTGGTGATAACCTGGCATCCGCTTTTGTAGATGTTGAGAATAACCTGAATTTACTTGGTGATATTGACACAGTGTTTAATCTTGAATCATGCGATGTTGATACCTCAAATAAAATAGTGAGCAACATTAGTGTCGTGAAAAAGTCTGGGTTAAGTTATATTAGATCGATTATTTTTAAAGATGTGTTTATCTCTGATCGATGCTTTTTGAACCATTTAATATTAATTCCCTGGATGGCTCTGTGCTCCCTGCTGATTTGAAAACCGGATTTATAGTTCCCCTCCCAAAGCCGGGATCCGCTAATGATGTCACTAATTGGAGGCCGGTATGCTTGTTAAATATATTCAGTAAACTAATTGAAAAATGTGTTCATAAACAGCTAATTGGCTATCTTGTAAACAATAATATTGTGGACGAAAACCAGTTTGTTTTTTTACCTGGGGCGCCCAACTGTAGATGCCACTTTTAACATAGCTCAATCACTATAAGAAGCTAGGAATCATAGCGAATATTCAGTTGTAGTGTTTTTTGGACTTGAAGAAAGCGTTTAACACTGTAAACCATGTCATCCTTCGGAATAAGTTTCCAAACTTGGGTGTAAACAAGATTCTGTTAATTGGTTTAAAGACTACCTGGCAGGTCAGACTCAGACTACCAGGGCCAATAATACTGTGTCAACCAGCCTCCCAATAAGCTGTGGTGTCCCCCAGGGCTCGGTTTTGGGCCCTCTCCTGTTTATTTTGTATATTAATGACGTAGTATCTGTGATAAAACATGCATCTCATTACCTATATGCTGACGATCTGGCGATAGTTGTTAGTGGTAAATCTCCAGAAATCTAGAGAGCATTGTTACAGGAAGACCTTGATAACCTAAGCAATTGGTGATATAACAATCTATTAACAGTCAATACCATAAAAACCAAGATTTTATGGTGCTACCCATCATGATATCCACCTGATTTGTCCAACTGTGACGTGTTTCTCAGGTGACAACAAACTAGCTCTGGTGAAGGAATTTAACTATTTAGGCGTAATAGTGGACTCTGATTTGAGCTTTAAATCCCAATGTAAGAAAGTCATGTCTATGGCTTATGCTAGATACTACCAACTGTGTAACATAAAACAAAATATTGAGGAGGAACTTGCACTTTGTATTTATAAATCTATGATTCTGCTGGTTATCGACTACTGTGACTTTATAATAAATGGAGGCCCAGTGACCCTTGTTAAGAAAATACAAACAGTAGATGTAGGATAGAAAACTTGATATCCCTTGTACTAATATACCGGTGGTCACAGAATCCAGACCATAATTATTGTTGTGTCTATACGTGCCCTGCGCGGTAACTGTAAGGTTAAAGTAAAAGTGAACCGGCCTATCCTAGAATCATTTAGACCGAGCCCACTATACAGAGGCATGTTAGAGTGGAATAAGCTAGATTCTATTATGCAACACAGTGATAACATGGTTACCTTCAAGGGGAAGATTTAGTGCATAGCTTATTATGTCATATACTTTTTTATACACACTGTGATATTACTACATCAACAATTGTTGCTCGGTGATAATATGAGAATGTTCCGTATTAACTGCACTGTGAAAGTACTTATGCAGCCTGTAAATTAAATAACACTAACTGTGATATTTATATATATATAGGACCATTTCCCAATGTTGAAGCACAACCAATCTCATTTATTCCCGTGTCAAATGTCTAATAGCTGTACTTGTATCCATGGTTCTAAATCGAAACAAACATCTATGTGATTGTACAATGATGCTCGTGGAAACCACTATTCACAAACTCTGTACTCAGTGTGAGGGATCTATGATTCTTGTTTGAACATCGGTTAACTATATGTGGTAATGGTGTAATATTGATTATATTATGAAGAATATCAATGTAATAATTTATGGTCAATAAACTTTTCAAACTTCAAACTTCAAACTTCTTAGTGATTGAATAGAAACTGACTTGTCTAGTTATGGGCTTGATGGACTTTTGGAGTATTTCCATACAATGAGCAGTTAGATGGTTGACTGCTAAGTGTAGTTTGACACAGTTAGCGTGTAACAGTTGAGCACCTACTGCAGACACCTTCTAGTATCTGCAGACTAGCAGTGTCATGTCAAATAAGAAAAGATCCATCAATCTCGATATTTCAGACCCCATTTACCTATTATCTTCACCATGGAACACAATGGAAAGAAGTAACCCAGAGAGGAGGTTCATTAGATCCTATCAGGGAGAGGCAATACATTTATATACGGCCACATTTGGGTACAGCCTCCTTAGTCTTGTTTGTGAATGAAGGTAATTAAATGACAAATTACAAACGGGTATCAAAATGACTCTGATCCAGCAGTCTCCCCTCAAGATCTGTGACATCAAGTGATGCTAAGCTAGCCACCTCCCGATGCTCCAGATTATTAGCGGTAGAATTACCAGGTATAAACTATCAGTCTCCCAGTTTATTCATAAGTGGACATTTTCTAACAAGTCACCTCAATGGACACCCAAATACAAGCTATATACGCAAGTTAGACATGGGAGATTCTCGAAAATACTGACGGTTCCTAGTGACATGTTCAATAGTGACGTGAATTTCACTTGTACAAGAAAGTGTCCAGAAAACGTTCTGAATTTCCCAGGTTTCACTTTTTCAAATAACAAGAAATTCCAAGGAAACCATGTCATCCTTCTAAATAAGGTGTCCAAACTTGGGTGTGATCCAAGATTCTGTTAATTGGTTTACAGACTACCTGGCAGGTCAGACTCAGACTACCAGGGCCAATGATACTGTGTCAACCAGCCTTCCAATAAGCTGTGGTGTCCCCCAGGCTGGCCCAAATAAAACGTTTTCTATCAAGCTGGTCAAAGATGGCACATAGTCGAAGATGGCACCCGGTCAAAGATGGTTTTAGCATAACTGTGCCTTTGTGCTAGAAGGAAAGCCACGCATTGCCAAACTCCAACGGAGTCAACAATTAGAAAAGAGGGTGACTGACTCTTTCTTGACTATAGTATCTTTTCTCTGGGCCTGCAAACTGAATACAAGATGGCGCATGAGTGAACACGCACCGCGAGCGTCGCTCCGCATATTTCAAGGATTATGCTAGTAATATCAGCACTAGGGAACCATCAATGATCCAAAAGGATCTATAAACGATCAGTGGACGCTCTGTGAGTATTGATTTATCAATATTACCGATATAACATGCCATATGAGTGGAATATGGGCAAGAAGAAACAGAGCCGTAAGCTGAAACGCCGGGTGAAGGGTAAAGTTGAGTCGGTGAAACTTCGAGTGCCCAACCCCGGTAAAACAAAGAGACAAATGATGGCCAAACCATCAGCCACCCCTAAAAGGGCCAGATCACTGAATGAGGTTGACTGGCTGCTGGATGGATCACCATCTGAGATGTCACCTACCAAGAAAAAGAGCTGCCGTCAACAAGGGACCGTTGCTAAGGACGCCATTCCCGTAAACAATAATGGCGGCCCCCTACCAACACCTGCATCGAGCACCGACGATGCCGAGCACAGCCTACAGGTAAACACCTCCACCCGCCATATAGACCTGCCTCCCACCCCGAGTGAAATCAACCAAACCCTCTCACTTGTACCACCTAACAGTTACAATGCGGGGAGACTTGGGGGTTTTAGTGATTAGGCAGATCTCCTGGATATGGCACTGGAGGAACAAGAGGGGCTGGGGGAGGAGAAGGACGGGGTTGGAGGCCCGACTGGCCGGCCTCTCCCCTCATTAGCCCCGCCAACATCTGACCGCCGACCGGGCTCACCACTACTAAGCCCTGTCACCAACACTGTGTCACACAACAGATCCCACAATCCAATCACCAACATGATGGACCACCTGAGTCAGTCAATTCACCACTCAGTCATGATGGATGATGACCTGATCCCAGCCGGTCAGCGAGGCAGGGATCTGACGCCACCCTTCACCCCCACTACAGTAGGACACAACACACACCCCGGTGCCGCCACGACAACTACGGCGGCCGACGGGGTGCCTGGTGACCTACAGTACAACACAATCATGATGGATCTATTGAAACATCTGAACGAGAATATGGTGGAGAAAAAGGACATTGAATCTATGAGCACCAACTTTGGCTCTGAGATATCTGGCCTGCGAGCTGACATGAACTCCCAACTCAACAAGGTCAGCACCAGACTATCCACCTGTGAAACCACCATGACGACACACCATGACAACCTCCTCAGTCGCATTGATGCTACAAACAACCAAGTATCCACACTGAAATCCACTGTGGACAATAACAAGGCATCACATGATGCTGCCCTGCTTAAGGTCTCTACTGACCTGACAGCATCACAAGACAAGAAGCTTGCCGACATCCATGCCAAGCTGCAGGTAATGCAGTCAGAGCACGCCAAACTTGCAGTGAAAGTGGGTCAGGCTGAAGGAAAGGGGTACTCAGCCTCTGTGTCACATGGCCTACCAACTGCCACTACTGCTGGTACTACTGCATCAAAGCCTAAAAACACCAGGGGCAACAAGGACGCCACCTACAACGTGGTATTGATTGGACTGCCACAACCTGAGAATGAAGATCTGGCTGCAACCTTCAGAAAGGTTACAACTGCGCTAGATATACTGATCCCCATGACAGATGTGTCCTCTGTCTCCAGATTAGGGAGACCGAGGCAGAGAGGCAACAACACCAACAAAATCACCCCTCAACCACTGCTGATTGCCTTTAAACGATTGGCAGTCTATGAGAGGGTCCTAGAATTGAGAACCAAGGTGCGGAAAAATCCCCTCCTGGAGTCTGATGATGTCTGGCTGAATCCTGACGAACCGCGCGAGATCCGAGCGAACAGAGCCAAACTCCGCACAATACACCGACACTTGGTTAAATGTGATCATCCTGCCTCCATAACAGAGGAAGGGTTGACCATTGATGGCATTGAATACCCCCCCTCTATAGTGGGTATAGCAGCCATCCCCCCACACCTGAAGCCTGATGACCTTGACATCAAGAAAGGGCCCAGCAAAAAGACCACGGACCCAACCAAGGTCAAGACAAGTACTCCCATTACCATAGCCCCCATAGCCCCGGCAGTGGGTCAAGCTCAAGGCCAAGGTCACACCATTAAGGCGCCCCCACCAGGTGGTGTCACCACCGCGGTGGTAACCAGTGCCGCGGCAAGACACCCTGAGGCGCGTGGTACACGCGTATGGAGACCGACGGACACCAGCGTACCACCGCCGCCTACAAACAACGCCCGCCCACCCGGTCCTACTACAGCACAGTCTACACCTGGTACCCTGCTGCCACCAGCTGATGTACCTACTAGGGTAGACCCACCTAGATCTGACCAGCGCCCCATCTCAGTGCACACGCACCCAAGGACATCTACACACACGGCCACTAGAGTGCAGATGATCACCTCCACACCCATCCACGCCACTACAACCATGACACCGCCTACCTCCTTTATTGCCCCTCCTGCGGCAAACAAAGAACACATAAGGCTGTCAAAGCATGGAATTCTATTCAGCGGCTCATCAGCCTTTCTGAGCAACTTCTATCACAGATTATTTCATGCTGAAGTGAATGGAGTGGTGGGTCAATTCATCAGCGTTGAGCAAGCATATCAATATGCAAAAGCTGTATACTGTGGCAAACTGGAGATCGCAGACGAGATCCTAACCATGACTGATTCTGGACAGATCAAGTCACGTGGCACGGACATTGACACCACTGGCACCGATTGGTACACAGTGGCTGTCCCCAAGATTAAATATTTTGCCACGGAAAAGTTCGTACAACATGCTGACCTACGCCTGAGGCTGACCGGAACCGGAACCACCCCCCTTGTGGAAGCTGTCCGCCATGATTTCTGGGGAGGTGGCTATGGCTGGGGCAGTGACCAATACAACACTGCCACCGAGCTTAAGGGTCAAAATGTCATGGGCCGCATCCTAATGGAAATCCGAAAGGACCTGCGCGCCCGGCACATGGTCCCCCTACCCATCACAACCTGACTTGTGTAACACATAACTACTGCTGCACACCACCGGGCACTCACACAGCCTGACGCCACCAAGCAGCACTGTTAGTCGCCACACAATACTAAACTTTAGTACAAAGTCTCACCAACCAACTGCTATACTACTACTGACCACCATGACTATCCTTCTCATAGGGGATTCTCGTGTAGGTAGACTGTGTGAGTTCCTACAACCCACATATGTGTATGATGTGTTAAGCAAAGGAAGTGCGACTCTGGACTCTACCATTATGCTGATTCATGACAAAATCAGTCATGGCTATCACTATGACGCCATATACGTGATGTCTGGAATATGTGATATCATAGGATGGGACAAAGGAGGGGGTACTGTTTTACGTCAGACCCCAACGCTGGAGGCATTTAAACATGATTACCAACTCAAGCTCCAGTACCTACTGCACTGTGTTGACCAGTTCTCTACGGTCCCCGTGATCTTCACATCCATCTATGGAGTAGATCTGGCCAGAATCAACAAGCACCCTACCTACCGTCACTACCAGCAGGATTATCTGGATGCACTCTTACCGTATGTAAACTCTGCTATCCATAATATGAACCAATCTAACCGGTATGTCACTGACCATCACGACAAAATTGTGCATGTCTACAACAAGAAGAGACACATCTATGAGCCGTCCTACACAATGCTCTATGATGGACTACATCCTGATAGGGATCTGGCATCTCTCACCGCCGACAGCCTGAAAGTGGCTATCTCTAAGAACATCAGTCTTGGGCATCACCACTAAAGTTATGATTGAGTATAATAGAATGTGATCTGACTCTCACCTGTACACTAATAGGCCCACTCAATGGTAGGTTGCTACCACCCTTTTTGGTATACCGGTTGGATATGTCAATCCATTACCAATAATATGCTGATTGTATGAATGGTTGGGTTGCTTGACCAAATTGTTTGATTGAAATTGATTTATTGACTTACTTATTACCTGATCATCAATTGATTTATTAACTGTTCAATTGATTGTCTCACTGTGTTCATACACGTAATATAGCATTGTCAGTCCACTCGCTGACAAGCACCAGTTTATGAACACTGGTACTCATATCGGTGCCTGACTTACTCAAGTGCCACCTATGTGTGAGTATGGGTGATCATTGCCACACAAAAACATACTGCACAAGTTAGATAATTGTCTTATTGTTGTGATAATTGTATCAGTAGCTTTAACTGTATCTGTATCTGTAATTGTAAGAATTAATACCTATACACGGAGCTTACATTTCCTTTACAAGTGATACGCTGCGCGATGGGATAATTGTGGGAATATGCACAATTTAGGTGCGAGAATTGACGGCCATGATGCCATGTTGCTACTGGAGTCATACGAAGACCCTTGTTCACAATTGTTACAGCAATGAATTAGGATTAGGTTCAGGTTTAGTTTTAGGCTTAGGTTTTGTTCGCACTAATAAATTGGTGCATCTATTATCCAACTCACTTGCTGATTGAGTAACACCCTCCTCATGGGTGTAATGATTTGTCTAGCCTTAAGTAATTCTTGAAATATATAATGGTCAGCTGGTATTTATATCCTGTCCACCGCGGAGTGACCATACTCTATAAATCGAAAATCGAATGTCACGGATGTCATTAATACCGATACTGTCGAACAGGACCATGCTACAATCCTATATTGTGCATAAGTGGATCCTCGCATGGATCGCACCGATGGTTGGTATCTATGTATACATTGACTGCCATAGCGCAATAATGTGCCGTAGTAGTGTGTTGTGGGCTCTGTGCAACAGCAGACGCTCCGTCAACTACTATGTCACACACCTGACTCTCATTGTCGTATCTTTGAAATCTTGTGTTACTAACAAATTGTTGTATACTCATTGTGTTGATGTCCCTCAGACCATCCGCCATAAACTGACGCGGTACTCAAGCTGGTACCACATGTCAAGATATAAACACCAAAATGCCTGTCAAGCTGCGTGAATTTATGAACATGAAAGGCCTAAAGTTGGGTCAGGTAAACATTAGGAGTATGTATCATAAAATGACTGTTCTGAGCGACCTAGTTAAGTTATTTGATGTCTGCTGTGTCTCTGAGAGTTGGTTGACCGACATGACTCCTAGTGCCAAAGCATACATAAAGGATTATCAATCGTTTAGACTAGACAGAGCTATAGATAAAACCGGTGGCGGTTTAATCTGCTATGTGAAAGACACCCTGTATGAATATTGTAATTTATTACACACTCTATCAATCTCCAATAAGGACACTGAATTGCAAGTATTAAATGTCACCCAACCAAAACACCGCCTGTTGAGTATTATACAGGTATATAGGCCACCAAATGGTGTACTGACGCCATGTATAAAGTCCATCATTGAGGTGTGTAAAAAACCCCTGTTGGATGGTCGGGAGATATGGGTGATGGGTGATATTAACGTTGATCTGTTGGATATTGATGATTGGAAAACTGAGCTTTATAATAAATGTATCAGTACAGTTAACCTGTCAAATGTTATTAATGAAATAACTCGGCCCAACCCCAATCCACTAATTAAAACTGGCACGTGCATTGACCTCATGTCAACATCGTGTGAAATAGTACAGCATTCAGGCACACTGCCGGTGCTATTGGCTGACCACTTACCAACCTTTGCTGTAAGAAAGAAATATAATGTGAAACCAATCACACGCACCTTTACAGGTAGATCGTACCGTCACTATGATCAGGAGGATTTCATAGATTATATATTAAATCTTGATTGGAGTGTACTGGGATTTATAACTGCATATCTAGACGAGCATTGTCCCATAAAGACCATCAGTTTCAAAGATTATGGAAAACCTTGGATGTGCAGAGATATTCTGGAAATGATTTATGAGAGAAATCAACTTGTGTATGAGTATAGTAGAAATAGAACACAAAATCTACACTTGTTTCATAGAGCCCAGAAACTCAGGGATAAAATAAATAAGGCCAGCGATCTAGCCAAGGATAACTACTTTCTAAACAAGTTAGATGATCTGTCTTCAAATCCTACCAAGTTCTGGAGGGAATTAAACACTTTATTGGGTAAAATACCAGAAGGTACTCAGAAGGTTGCTTTTGATCACCATCACACTGGTGTACCGATTATTGGTGATGAGGCCCCCGGTTACATAAATGAATTCTTCACCAACATTGGTAAAAACCTATTTGATGGACTAGGTGACGGAGTTAATGTTAGACCCATGCCAACCAATGCTTCATCATCCACCCTGCTGGGTAATGATGATGACCAGGTGACACCTGTTTCACATTCAGAGGTGCTATCTGTGGTCAGAGACATTGTGACACACAAATCCAGTGGTGTGGACAACATTTCTGCTTCAGTGTTAAAGGACGCCCTACTTCATATGGTGCCTCAATTAACATCTATATTTAATACATGTCTCTCGAAGGTATCTTTTCCTGTTGCCTGGTCCACAGCTAAGGTGGTACCCCTACCCAAAGCTGGCGACCTGAGACAGATAGGTAACTGGCGCCCTATCTCGCTGCTCCCTGCCCCAAGTAAAGTGATGGAGAGAGTTATTTACAGTCGGGTCTATAACTGGTTAGAAAACAACAATAAATTATCCAAATTTCAGTATGGCTTCCGGTCGTCTAGGGGCACGGCGGATGCAGTCTTCACCCTGACAAATAATCTTTATGAAGCTCGCGATAGGGGTGAGGCTGTAGCTGCCTGCTTCCTGGACGTCCGGAAGGCTTTTGATTCAATAAACCATGGCGAGCTTATCCATCGACTTAGAGACATGGGACTCCCAGAAATATATACGAATTGGTTCACTGCATATCTAGCTAGACGTAACCAACGAGTAACATGTAACAATAGCACCTCATCTATTAAATCTGTTCCTTTTGGTGTCCCACAAGGTTCCATCCTTGGCCCCCTTTTATTCATATGCTACATAAATTCACTCCCTAATATACTTCAAAATTGTACTGTCTCAATGTATGCCGATGACGTCGTATTTTATGTACGACATAAATCCGGCTGTATTGCAGAAAACCTACTGCAAAGTGATGCCACTCGGGTCTATAACTGGTTTACCAGCAGTGGTTTATGCATTAATAAAGACAAAACCCAGGTAATCATGTTCAATGCCAGACCTCATGACTCCCCCCTGCAAATTGTAATGGGTGGTCATACCTTAACGGTCTGTACAGAATATGAATATCTTGGAGTAATAATTGATAATCAATTGAACTTTCAGAAAACTGTCAGTAAAACTATTAGCACTGTCTGCTACAGGCTTCATATGCTTTGTAAGATCCGGAAAATGATGCCAGTTAAGACAGCTTGTCTCATATATAAACAAACAATACTTCCAGTGATTGACTATTGTGGTGTTATTCATAATGGTCTGACCATGACAATTCAAAAGCGTCTGCAGCGATTACAGAACAGGTGTCTTAGAGTGTGTCAAAAAACAAATGTAAGGCATCCTGTTGCGGGCCTACACAAGAGCAGTGGGGTAGACTACATAGACGTGTGCTTTGATATTCAATTACTGCTTCTAGTACATCGTTACCTATACTCAGAGGTACATGATGGAAAGGAACATGGCATAACTTTAAAAATGGCCACAGTAAACGGAAGAATCACGCGTTCCGCCAATAGCGATGAGCTTGTCTACCCACTTGACAATAAATATAGCTACAGGAAGTGTCCATTATATAGGGCCATTACCTTATGGAATAAGCTCCCACCAGCCTGTAGACTAGAGGCTCGTAAGGAAAGTTTTAAGACCATGGTCAAACCAATTATCAAGGCCTGGTCAGACATAAAATGGCAAAGAACAATAATGTCTACTGTCTGATTCCTTCTATACATTACCCCTGCGGTGACAAAAATGTGTGTTCAGAACATGTTCAATCCTGACCCAACTCGTTGTTTAACTGACTTTATTCACTGCTATGCCGTCACCCATAGTACACATGTGAATCTTGATAAAGTATATATTCTACTACCTATAAGTATAGGATGGTCTGAGAACTAGCTGAAACCAGCAAAACAGAACTAACACTACATTCATTTATTTTATTTTTACCATGTATGTAATATAGAAGAGTTGTCAAATTATGTTAACATGACACTTAACTACTGTCTCATCGATTCATATAATGCTGTTGCCTAAAAGCTTAAATGCCAATACCAAAAACCTACCGTTATACCTAAATGTAGACCTGCTTCCAACGTACACTGAACACTGTGATCCAAAATTAAGGGCTAAAAACGCTCACCGATAAGACCTACATGATATACCCACTGATATATACCATGTAATGGCTGTGCACAATATTTATACCTATATTTTTGACGCTGTTGTATTTTGAAAATCATTTATGAAATAAATACACGTTTACAACTCAAAAAAAAAAAAAAAAAAGCTGTACTTGTATCCATGGTTCTAAATCGAAACAAACATCTATGTGATTATACAATGATGCTCGTGGAAACCACTATTCACAAACTTTGTACTCAGAGTGAGGGATCTATGATTCTTGTTTGAACATCGGTTAACTATATGTGGTAATGGTGTAATATTGATTATATTATGAAGAATATCAATGTAATAATTTATGGTCAATAAACTTTTCAAACTTCAAACTTCAAACTTCTTAGTGATTGAATAGAAACTGACTTGTCTAGTTATGGGCTTGATGGACTTTTGGAGTATTTCCATACAATGAGCAGTTAGATGGTTGACTGCTAAGTGTAGTTTGACACAGTTAGCGTGTAACAGTTGAGCACCTACTGCAGACACCTTCTAGTATCTGCAGACTAGCAGTGTCATGTCAAATAAGAAAAGATCCATCAATCTCGATATTTCAGACCCCATTTACCTATTATCTTCACCATGGAACACAATGGAAAGAAGTAACCCAGAGAGGAGGTTCATTAGATCCTATCAGGGAGAGGCAATACATTTATATACGGCCACATTTGGGTACAGCCTCCTTAGTCTTGTTTGTGAATGAAGGTAATTAAATGACAAATTACAAACGGGTATCAAAATGACTCTGATCCAGCAGTCTCCCCTCAAGATCTGTGACATCAAGTGATGCTAAGCTAGCCACCTCCCGATGCTCCAGATTATTAGCGGTAGAATTACCAGGTATAAACTATCAGTCTCCCAGTTTATTCATAAGTGGACATTTTCTAACAAGTCACCTCAATGGACACCCAAATACAAGCTATATACGCAAGTTAGACATGGGAGATTCTCGAAAATACTGACGGTTCCTAGTGACATGTTCAATAGTGACGTGAATTTCACTTGTACAAGAAAGTGTCCAGAAAACGTTCTGAATTTCCCAGGTTTCACTTTTTCAAATAACAAGAAATTCCAAGGAATATGACATAAGAAAATGTCCGTGAAACGTTCATAAAATGTTCAAAGGTTCTCCTAGGGAACACGAGTCGAGGCTCAAGAATGACACAAGTTCCACTTCAGATTTTTTTTAAGCAGGATAAACTAGGAACTCTTCAGGCAGTTCATGTTCATTGATCACATGTATAGGTTTCTTGATTTGTTTCTGAAGCCATTCCCCACTGTTGACTTCCTCGATACACGGGTGACTTCTTAAGTTCTTATAACCTTGCAACTAGGAACAGTTGACAGCAAACATGATCTTGTCATTACTGTGAGTAGCATGTCCAGCATGAAATCCAAGGAGGAATATTTTTTACATGACAGTCAGCAGCATACTGACACACCCCTTGCACCTGTTGCCGTCTGGTAGGAGATGGCTGACCTTCCCAGGTACTTCTGCTGACAGTTCTAAGGCTGACAAACAGGTGCCAGGCAGCGCCCCATATAAGTGTCTGATATGGGCTAGTCATTCAGTTGGTAGCCTCAATGTATGGCTTCAAACTGGGCAGGACCAGCTCTGACCAGACAAGGGCATGCTTGGTGCTAAAGGCCAAGTGCTGCTTGATTCCACGATACAGGGCCATGACTGTGTAGATGATAAAAGAAAAGGCGAAGGGAGAAGGAGAGAGAAGAAAACTAACTAATACATATACATATATATATATATATATATATATATATATATATATATATATATATACATATATATATATATATATATATATTTATTTATTTATAGTATTTGACATAAAAAGCACTGACTCATAATAAGGACACCTGTCCCTAAAAAAAAAGGTTTTATTGAGTATATGTCTATTATCTACAAATCTACACTGTAAAAAGTTGTTGTTCCAGAACAGCAAAATGTGCTTTAACTATACAGTACTTTTGCTGTAAAAGATAATACAGTAAATTTTGCTGTACATGTACATTTCTGTTGCTGTAGATGCAGCTTACAGTAGTGAGTTGTACACCTACAGCACTGTTTGCTGTACGAGGTACACGGGGGGTCCTGGGATCGAACCTTGGTCTTGCCACCTCTCAATGTGTTACATACCAAATGGTCACAAGCAATCTAACATCATAATCTATGGGCCTTGTCTATAGCTTTCATTGTATAGTAAACAAATTAGGTGTTATACAATTATGTCTCCATGTTGCTAAAGGTGCCAAATATGAGAGCCATGCTGCAGGCCTTACTTCAGCTGCCTCGATACCTCAATCAGACACCAGCTAAGGACAGTGATAGGAAGGTCCCGAGTTCAACCCCCGGTCAGGCTAGTCATGAAACTACAGTTTCTTCATTTTTTGAATTCTTTTCCTAAAAGTGATGTGCCAATCCACACAAGATACTTTCTAGACATTTTTTAAGAAAACCATGAAATGTTGTTTTGTACACAGAACAAAAGAGACCTTTAGCAAACTCTACATAGCATATGGTTCTAGCACTACAAGGTACACATTGCACTTGATTTGAGAGAGATCTTAAATATCTTTTCCCTCTCGCTCATCCGTCTGATCATCTATATGAGAGCTATGCTGCAGCCCTTACTCCAGCTGCCTCGATAGCTCAATCAGACACAATCCCCCGTCAGGCTAGTCATGAAACTATAGGTCCTTTATGTTTTGATCTATTTTTCTAAAAGTGATACGTAAGTCTATCAATGAATTGTTTCTATTATGATTTTATGTGGTAGTTATTCTAGATAATTTATGATGATTAAGAGGTAATTCATGATGACTAGACATATCACCAGCCTTGAGAAGTGAACCCTAGACCTTCAGATTTGGTTTTACAATTAATTCTGCTGTACAGTAACAGTAGGTTTTGCTGTTACTGTACAGTATATGTGCTGTAAATATACATGAGGCAAACCCCAGACCTTTACAAATTATAATCAATCAGTTGAGAAGTAGAATAGAGGTATATCCCAATATAAATGGCTCTGTGGTGCAATGGATCAGGGCCCGTGTCCAACACCGCAGGTCCTGAGTTCAATCCTTGGTCAAGCCGCTTCTCTTGTTCTACCTACATCCACCTAAAATTAGTTTTCCCCTCACATGAATGATCAAAAATATGACCAGCCCTGAGGGGTGAACCCAGGACCTTCAGACTATGATTTACAATCAATTATGCTGTACAGTAACAGAAGATTTTGCTGTCCCTGTATAGTATATATATAGTGCTGTAAATATACAAAAGCAGACTTGCTGTAGGTCTATAGCACAATCTACTGGAACCAAAGTTGCCCCCAGTATTTGGTGTACAGGAACACTACTTACTTCTAACAGTGTATAATTTCTTGATATAGTAAAAGCATAGGAAATTAAATGAATAATTCTTCTATCCTCAGGTTCCATACAGCGGCTCATGGCGTGTAACTGAGCTGTGGTATACATGTAGGTCTGACCTGGTAAACAGTCCTCAGTAGTATAGTATGTATCGGAACGGGACTATAGTTAAGTACTGTTTATTACTCAATCGACCTGCAGCCAATCAGAGGCCTCCCTTTTGGCGGGAAATTCAAAAGCAGCCAATGAGAGGCCTCCCTTTTGGCGGGAAATTCAAATAGGTCACGTGACCGGAAGTGACCTACTTCCGGTCACGTGACCTTTGGGCGGGAAATTCAAATAGGTCACGTGACCGGAAGTGACCTACTTAAGAGGGTCACGTGACCACCATGTTGGCGGGAAATTCAAATAGGTCACGTGACGGGAAGTGACCTACTTAAGGGGGTCACGTGACTACTAGGTTGGCTTTCAAAATAAGTCACTTGAGATTTTGATGGATAAATAAATTTAAAAAAAGAAAAAAAAAGCAAGCTGAAAAAAGCTTGCTAAAAAATAATTTAAAAATGTGGCTCTTTTTTTCTAGGAGGGGGGGGAGAGGGGCACTCTGGGGGGCACTCTTTAAGATGCATGGGGGGGGAGGGGGGGAGGGGGGGGGGGAGGGGTAGGGTTTTTTAAGAGTGAGACTCGCTTCTCTGCCCTCTCTAAAAGAGAGGGCAGAGAGGCGAGTCTACTTACCATGAAAGGTATCATGATCGCGTTTATGATGATGTGCATCTCTTGCTGGCTAGACTTTCAAGCAAATTTGCCAAAGTCCAGCCCGTTATTGAATGTCCGGCCTAGCCTGACCCTCAGTAGAACAGTCCTTGACCCATCTATTATAGTCTAGCAGCGCCTGACCCTTGTATGAGAGTAGTATTGGCGACATTGGCTGACTCTGATATTTACCTGTGTGTACGGAGAGAGGAGAGGGTTCACAGCCACAGCTCTCTTAAGGCAAAGCTTGCGCTTATAGAGCGCTACTAGTGGAGGTCTGGATAAGGAAGCTATGGCGGTTGTCTTCAAAAAAAATAAAAAATAGCCATGGCGCATGTCGATGTCGCTTAATTATGCTCATATCTCATGTCGATTTTAAGAATTGCTCATGTCACCTGTCACTATGTTTTTCAAGCTTCATGTCAAATGTCACTAGACCTCATGTCGAATGTCGATTCTAAGAAACAGATATGTCACCATCTCGAATTTAGCGGTCCACATTGCCGCTGCTGCTGCTGTTGCTGCTGCTGATTTGCTGTTGCTGCTGCTGTCGGTGCTGCTGCTTGTGCTGCTCGTGCAGCTGCTGCAGCTGCTGACAGCTGCTGCTGCTTGTACTGCTCGTGCAGCTGCTGCAGTTGCTGACGATGTCACGGATGCTGTTGACAGATGCTGCTGCTTGTGCTACTCGTGCAGCTGCTGCTGCTGCTGCTGCTGCCGCTGCTGACGATGTCACGGATGCTGCTGACAGATGCTGCTGCTTGTGCTGCTTGTGCAGCTGCTGCAGCAGCTGCTGCTTGTGCTGATCGTGCTGCTGCTGCAGCAGCTGCTGCTGACAGATGCTGCTGCTTGTGCTGCACGAGACCGAGTAGCCGCTATTACTAATGCTACTAATACTAGTATGAGAAAATACATTTAGTCAGTCGACTAAATCAAGGAGGTTTTCTGACTTCAGTGGATCGTTTAGCCATCGGCCACAGGCAAAACTTGAAACCATTTTATACATGGGACAATTGGCAGAGTCGAAACATGTTGGTACGACGGGGTCGATCATGTTCATCATCAGTTCAGGCAAAGGAAGTGTGTCGACAGCCCGCGAAAACTTCATGTCCGGATGTTTCAACACAATACTTTTTATCACACTCACACAGCTGCTTTGAAGAGTGAATCCTTGACCAAACTTGAGCTTTTCCAACACAGCTTTGGCCTCCTTCTGTGCAGTAAGGGATCTCTCTTTCGCGGTCATCGCAGTGCTGGCTAGCATGTCCTCAAAGTCTTTAACATAATGTTCCAACGGGCTACAAATGATGTACTCCAGATCATCGTCCGCATATGTCGTCTCCTCGCACCATACTTCTTTTGTTTCGAATTCCGTCATTTTCTGAACAATCTCCTCGTGAGTGCGTTGCATATATCGAAGCTTCTTCAAAGACCAGATAACTTGTATGCCGAACGCTGAAAAACCTGAAGGAATTTCACCACTACAGTCACGCCAACTATACGGAGCTAAGAAAAATAGCTCCAACAAAATTTTCTCCCTCTGTCCAAATGAAACTACTTCCGTTCCGATGAAGTTGAAGCATGCTTCTATCCATTGCTCCTTGGTGACGTCCTTCCAATGTTTCTTTACCTCACATGCATCATAGGGCACTGTTTCTCTTCTTGCTTCTAGTGGGAGTTGCTTTTTCTTTCTTGGACTCATTTGGAGAGTTTCGATGCTCTGTAGCGTCGACACTTCGATAAGAAAAGAAGCTGTAAAGGTAGAAATAACCCTCATAACATGCTGAGCGAGCGTGGAGTGGACGATGCTACGATGAGTGAGAGCAGCGTTTCACTCCTTATGTACCCTGTCCTAGATAATCCTCTTAAACAGCTGAAAAGACTCTCTCAGTACAGAGTCTCTACTCAATTAAGTGATCTGTTAAGTAAGTTTTCACATGCTACTTGACTACTGCAGGGGGGTTTAGACTTAAGCAGCTTAGTGCACACACGTGTCTGTTAGAAAGCTACCTGCACACCTGTCTTCCTTTTTCACTAGTATTTACCCCTTGCCGACTAATAAGGCACCTATACACGTGTCAGCCTCCTTATATACGTCATTCTTCCTCTCGAGAGGAAGAAGTGTGTCTCTTCGTTTTTTTTGTTTAAGAAGTGAGGGTCTTTAAGATCACGTGCCTGGAAGCGACTTGATGAAGCAAGTGACTAGAAGCGACGACGTCACATGCTTTTAATGAGGTGATCAGCTGTGACTGGCGGCGGCGGCGGCGGTGGCAGCGACGGTGGTGCTGGTGGTGGTGGTAGTAGACGTTACTGTGGTCAAAGGTGCTATGGTTTTTTTCCAACAGAAATCAGAGCTTTTATACAGAGGGAGTTTAATCCTATTTCCAACAGCACCCCAGCTGTCCAGCAGCCGCTCCGCTCCGTAAGAGCTTCTTAAGAGCTTAGATGACGAGGAGCGTGTCATCATCATCTTTGGTGGCCAGCTGAAAATGGTGTTTTTTCTTTATCCATTAGCCTTACCTCCTACCCCCTACCTGAGGACGACTCTCTCCCCCTTTAGCATTCATTGTAACAAACGTCAGAGGTCAGGTGAAAATCTGATTTTCATGCACAGCCTTAGTCAGCTGTCACTCCTATTGAACTAGCTAGCCGCCGCCGGCCAGTCTACTCACCCCAGCTGTCCAGCAGCCGCTCCGCTCCGTAAGAGCTTCTTAAGAGCTTAGATGCCGAGGGGTATGTCATCGCCATCTGTGGTGGCCAGCTGAAAATGGTGTTTTTTTTTCCTTATCCATTAGCCTTACCTCCTACCCCCTACCTGAGGACAACTCTCTCCCCCTTTGGCATTCATTGTAACAAACGTCAGAGGTCAGGTGAAAATCGGATTTTCATGCACAGCCTTAGTCAGCTGTCACCCCTATTGAACTAGCCGGCCGCCGCCGGCCAGTCTACTCACCACGGCAGGAGGCGGTGATTTTTTTTTGTTTTACACTTAAGTCGCTCACCACATGCACACGACTCTACTCACAGACAGACACTCCCGTCTTAGGGGGTCCTGCTTCACACTACACGCCTCCTGTAGTTTTTTTGTATACACACTCTAAGCTCATGACTGCTTAATCCTTTATACAGCTAATGCGCGTTGAATTAGTACAGTCGGTACACCGCCCGCTCATGGCAGTCCATCTCTCAAAAAAAAAAGAGGGAGGGGGGAAAGAGATCCAGCTGAAAACGTCATGACTTATGTCTTTTGTTTCTCTTTGGGAATGTCCGCCGGTCAGCTGGCGGCAGCAACTGCTTAATCCTTTATACAGCTAACGCACGTTGAATTGCTGAACAAGGCAGTAAGTAGCTTAGCTCGTGTCAGTCGATCTCTCAAAGGGGAGGGGGAAAGGGATCCAGCTGAAAACATCATGCCTTATGACTTTTTGTTTCTCTTTGTGAATGGTCACCGGTCAGCCGGCGGGCAGCTGAAGAGAGCTGTAAGTAGCTTAGCTCTAGAAGCGAGAAGGCGTATATAAGAGGCCTGGAAACATCCGTTCACTCACTCAGTCTTTTGCTGCTCTCTACAGGCACCACCATGAGCAAAACACAACAACTACTGTCGTCCAAGGATCTAATCGAGTTCAAGAACAAGAAGAATACGCAGAACGGTGATCGTTTACTGTCAGCGTCTCCTCTTGCTACTGAAATTGAGACTACCGCCGCAACCGCTTGGTCTTATCACCCTCCCGCTGTAGCGAGCGCACACAGCAGTAGTAGCGACGTTGTTACACTCGCGACGGTTGTTGCTGCTGAGCACACTGCTGCCGCTACTGCTGCGCCTGCTGCGGCTGCTAGTGATCCTCGTGCTGCTAGTGCTGCTGCTACTGCTGCTGCTGCTGCTGTTGCTGCTGCCGCGCCTGTTACTGCTGTGCCTGCTGCTGCTGCTGCTGCTGCTGCCACGCCTGTTACTGCTGCGCTTGCTGAGGCGGCTGTGCCTGCTGCTGCTGTGCCTGCTACTGCTGCGCCTGCTACTGCTGCACTTGCTAGCGCTGCGCTTGCTCCTGCTGCTGCTGCTGCTGCTGCTGCTACTGCTGCTGCGCCTGCTACTGCTGCTGCTGCTACACCTCTTGCTGCGACTACCGCTACTAGTACTGACACGCAGTACGTTGCACAGAACTTCTCCACCGCTTCATCAACCGACGCCATCAACGCTGCTCGCGCTGAGACTTACAGCTATTCGGACACTCAGCCCCAGCAGCGCGTAGTAGACATACATGTCCTAAAGCAACAGGGTGAAACAGAGAACGACGCTGACGACGAGGCGTACGAGGAACCCGAAGGGTCACGGGCGCACAGTCCGTTTTTCGACCTCATTTCCACTGGTAGTGCGTCCGGTCCGTGGCGCCTGCCCTCACCAATACCTTACGAAGTCATGTGGTTGCCCTGTTCCGACAACGAGGCGTCTGATACCAGCGCAGACGCTGCTCCTGTTATTGGTTCTGCTGCAGTAGTACCTGTATCATCATACTTCAAAGCAGAGCCGTTAGGATACTTGTCAGACGCTATGCTACTGAAAATAAGTGGTAAGTTGCCGACATCAGATTACATACGGTTAGGTTCATTCCTTGAAGTGAACTTGAAGGATATGGGATATCTCAGTTGTGAGACAAGTGTCATAACTCAAGCTAGAGAAATGTTCACTACTTGGTACCAGAAAAGTTGTACTAGTAGGTGGAAGGACCTAGCCACCGCCTTGGAAGAATCTTACCGTATGGACCTCATCAAATTCTCACGTGAGTACATGGACAAGCATGACATGTGGGATGGCTTAGAGAGTGGAGACATGGAGTGGAAAGTGCAGAAATATTTCTCTCTTTTAGCTGAGCTCTGCCCTAGAGACTGGAAGACCATAGGGATCTACTTAGGGTTGACTTCTCATGAAGTAACTTCCATCTCTCAACCTGTGCCTTCTGACAGGACTGTGAAGAACCCTGTGTATGAAGTGCTGAAAGCTTGGAAGTACAACGAGACGTCTGAGCCTATGGCTCTGATGAAAGTGTTGGAAGACTACATGGGACGCGGCGACGTCGCAATGTATGTTCAAGGGTTGTATGCAGCTGTACCCAAAGAAATAAAAGTGAGCTGTGACACTCCAGTGTTGACGACTCTCGTCTGATCCCTGCAGTAAGATGGACATCTGTTGAAATCGATCCTACACTACAGACGTCTTTCACTATGCTAATAGCATCGTGTGGTAAGAGGCGTCTAGTATTCGAAGTGATAAACAACGTTTATTTTTTTAATATTTAGTAAATAAGTGAAAAAACAAAAAAAAGAAAAACATGCCGCAGGACGTTTGCGAAAAGTGTTTCAAAATTTTTAAAAGACCGTACAATCACGAGTGACCCGTAGAAAAATGAAGAACGATACCTAAGTTTTGCCCTCTATGCAGCGATGTCGGCTAGCGTCGCATACGACTTTCCGGGGTAGGAAGGGCAGCGTACGTCAGAGAATCCGACGCAGATTCCGACCCCTTGTTAGACCGAGTTTAAAAATCACATAAACGAGAACGTCAAAGTCATCGAGAAAGCTGTGCTAGAAGTTTACCGACCAACCTTAGCGAAGTTACATGTAGCGATAGGTGAAGCTCTCCTGCTAGAGGAAGCGACATTCACCCCTTCTCCAGGCGGCTTCGCTGCAGCTCACACCAGACAACCGTTAGTTCAACTGAAGAAGCGGCTTCTGAGATACATCCGTCAAGCTCCAGTCGTACGCTTCAACTCGGAGAGTTACGACTTGAACCTGATCAAAAAATACGCCTTCACTCGTTATTTGCCTCCGGAGACCGAAGAAACCAACAATTCAGCGTCATAAAGAGAAGCAATCAATAGTTGACGTAGTAGTCAACTTTTTTAGCACTTGGTTACAGCTACGCGAATTATTTGCGAGCTTTCACTACAACCGAAGAGAAAGGTTGCTTTACTTACGAATGGATGACGTATACCAAGAAACTAGTAAACAAAAAAACCCTGCCACCGAGATCGACTTTTGACAGCGACCTGACGGGCGTCAAAATGGCCGAAATCCGACTACGCCACATGTCAGAAAGTTTAGTATGACAAGAAGAAGCAAACTATGACAGATTACTCGATCCACTACAACAACGAAGACGTCAAATCTTTCATAGAAGCTTTTTGAAAAAATCACGCTATTTTTTTCCAACATAGCAGCATTGTCATGTTGAAAGACGCCATCTCTCTCGCCAGTTTGACTTTACAAGACCTCTTCCAAAAAACCTATAAGCTGTGTTCACAACGTTCCCTCCGTTCGACGCCGTCCTCCACGCTCTGATCAAAGAAAATGTAGTCAGTGGTCCTTCCATCATCTTCCATAGATTTCACGAGAAAGAGTGTATAGGTGTCTTATAAGTCGGCAGAGGGTGAATACTAGTGAAAAAAAGGAAGGCGCGTGTGCAAGTAGCTTTTTCTAACAGACATGTGTGTGAACTAAGCTGCTTAAGTCTAAACCCACCTGCGGTAGAAGCTCTGTACTTAGAGAGTCTTTTCAGCCGTTTAAGAGGCTTATCTAGGACAGGGTACATAAGGAGTGAAACGCCCCTGTCACCAGTCACACTTTCTCCACCCGCCCTTCATCTTCGTAGCATCGTCCACTCTACGCTCGCTCAGCACGTTACGATGGTTAGTTCTGCTATTTTCTTTGTTTATGAAAGTGTTGACGCTACAGAGCATCGAAACCCTCTCGAAATGAGTCCAAGAAAGAAAAAGCAACTCCCACTTGAAGCAAGAAGAGAAACGGTGCCCTATGATGCATGTGAGGTAAAGAAACATTGGAAGGACGTCACCAAGGAGCAATGGATAGAAGCATGCTTCAACTTCATCGGAACAGTAGTTTCATTTGGACAGAGGGAGAAGATTTTGTTAGAGCTATTTTTCTTAGCTCCGTATACTTGGCCTGACTGTGGTGAAATTCCTTCAAGTTTGTCAGTCTTCGCCATACAAGTTATCAACTCCTTGAAGGAGCTTCGATATATGCAAGGCACTCAGGAGGAGATTGTCAAGAAAATGACGGAATTCGAAACAGGCGAAGACACAATATGGTGCGAGGAGACGACATATGCGGACGATGATCTGGAGTCCATCATTTGTAGTCCGTTGGAACATTATGTTAAAGACTTTGAGGACATGCTAGACAGCACTGAGATGAACCCGAAAGAGAGATCCCTTACTGCACAGAAAGAGGCCGAAGCTGTGTTGGAAAAGCACAAGTTTGGTCAAGGATTCACTCTTCAAAGCAGCTGTGTGAGTGTGATAAAAAGTCTTGTGTTGAAACATTCAGACATGAAGTTTTCGCGTGCTGTCGACACACTTCCTTTGCCTGAACTGATGATGAACATGATCGACCCTATGGTACCAACACGTTTCGAGTCTGCCAATTGTCCCATGTATAAAATGGTTTCAAGTTTTGCCCGTGGCCGATGGCTAAACGATCCACTGAAGTCAGAAAACCTCCTTGATTTAATCAATTGACTAAATGTATTTTCTCATACTAGTATTAGTAGCATTAGTAATAGCGGCTACTCAGTCTCGTGCAGCACAAGCAGCAGTATCTGTCAGCGGCATCCGTGACATCGTCAGCAGCAGCAGCAGCAGCTGCACAAGCAAAAGACAAACACCGTAGTCTCCTCATCCAGACCTCCGCTAGTAGCGCTCTATAAGCGCAAGCAGTAGCTGTGAACCCCCTCCTCCCGCCGTACACACAGGTAAATATCAGAGTCGGCCAATGTCGCCAATACTACTCTCATACAAGGGTCAGGCGCTGCTGACCTATAATAGATGAGTCAAGGACTATTCTACTGAGGGTCGGGCTACGCCGGAAATTCAATAACAAGCTGGACTTTGGCAAATTTGCTTGAAAGTCTGGCCAGCAAGAGTCCGGCATACTCTCCCAAGAGTTCAGCATTGCCAGACTATGGCATGAGGATCCCGCATGGTCAGACTTTCAAAAGCAAGTTTGCCAAACTCCAGCTTTTTATTGAATGTCCGGCGTAGCCTGACCCTCGCTAGAATAGCCCTTGACCCATCTATTATAGGCCAGCCGTGCCTGACCTTTGTCTGAAGGTAGAATTAGCGCTATTGGGTGCCTCTGATGTTTGCCTGTGTGTAGTCAAACCTCGCCTGAGAGAGACATACTTCAGAAAGAAAAGAAAGCGGCGTGAGAAGGTGACGGGATCCCAAGTGTCAACCCTAAGACTTACATTTGCTACGATCAAATCAGCGGCACCGGTGAAAGAAAATCTCAAAAAAAGTGTACAGAAGTAGTCGTCTTCTTAAAATGTTTTCGAAAACGAAAAACTCTCCTTGCGGTAAATATAAATTTCAAAAGTGGTACGAACCAAAAATGGCCACTTACACCATAGAGAAAGATGACGTGCGCTACTTGTATTATAAGCGTCGCGTGCATTCTAACGGTGTGACAACGAGTCCTTTAAAATATGAAAAAAGTGTGTTATTGATTGATTGAGCGCATCTTTTCAAAAATAGAGTGTTATTAGAATTGAAAAAAAGAAAATAAAAAAATAAAATAAAATTATTGTTGTGTTTATTTTCATACGTCTTCTTTTATTAGTAAGTAAAACAAATATAACAATTAACTAGCGTGTCCTCTTAAAGTGACACTTCCTCCGGTCGCTGCTGAATCGTCTAATTAAGGTATGTGTCGTCGTCACTTCTAGTCACGTGACTCATCAGGTCACTTCCGGTCGCGTGATCCTAAAATCGATCACTTCCTAAACAAAATTAAATTAAGAGACACATTTCTTCATGACCCAACCAATCAGAGGTCTCCATTTGACCAGAAGTAGGCCCCTCATTTGCATAAATGGGTCACTTCCGGTGTACCAGCCAATCAGAAGCCTCTAACTAAGTCAAGGTCGCTTGACGTCACTTCCGGTATGCCCTTATATGTACATGTGAAGGTCACATGACGTCACTTCCGGTATGCCCTTATATGGGCGTGTGACGTCACATGACGTCACTTCCGGTATGCCCTTATATGGGCGTGTGACGTCACTTCCGGTCAAATGGAAGCCTCTGATTGGCTGAGTCATGACCTTGACCTCTAACTAGGTCAAGGTCACGTGACGTCACTTCCGGTATGCCCTTATATGGGCATGTGACGTCACTTCCGGTCAAATGGAGGCCTCTGATTGGCTGCATGTCGATTGAGTAATAAACAGTACTTAACTATAGTCCCGTTCCGATACATACTATACTACTGTCCTCAGACACTTGTTTTTTAATAATTACAAGGCTTTATTTTGCTTTTTGTTAAGCCTATCCCATACATAGTCTACATAGTCAAAAAAATGTAATACCATGGTCCTGTGTATAACAAAGGCAATATCCATTCCTACATATGGTCTGACCCTAGCCAGTTGACATAACTTCTCCCTGATATTACGAGACACTTCTTTTCTGTGTTCTATAAATTTAAATTCTGGATTCAGGGTGAGACCCAGGTATTTAAACTTATATAGCCTACTCTCTCAATAACTAATAATCGTTCATCTTCTAATGAACCAATCAAAATATAAGTTTGGCTTTGTGTGTTGCGCTGCATTTGCAATTACTTATTTGTACATACTTAGGTGATATTGCATATCAAATAAAAATACTCTTTTCTGCCTGTATCATAAAAGCATGGATCATATTGTCCAAAAGTTTGTTGGTATATAAGTTTACCCAGGCCTAGATTTGGGAAAATATGCGGTGCTCATGAGGTTGATCATGTGTGAATCACACCTTTTAATGTGTAGGTTAAACAGGTGCGAATTATAACTTTGCCGTTTATTTAGCACATATCATGTTATTGTATCAACTATCTTTGTACCATCATACTGCTATTTTAGCTTACTATATGTTTTCTAATAGCCTTAATGACAAAGTCACATATCAAATGACATGGTAATCCGACAAAGTCATGGGACGACAACAGGCAGGAAAAAGTACATTATATGTCATAGATGATACAACTATAGAGGCATCCGGCAAAGAGATATCCAACTGAAATGAAACCACTACAAGATTGAGTGTAAATTGTCTTGTTTAGTTAAGTGGTTTATACATTTAGCAATAGCAGTAGTTTGATATCGTTAGCAGCTGGATGGTTGACTGCAGTTATAGGTTAGAAGGGCTACACTATCTGCCACACCACCACCCAGTATCAGCAAATTAACAGTCTTGTGTCAAAAAAGAGATCCATCAATCTCGATATTTCAGACCCCATTTACCTATTATCTTCACCATGGAACACAATGGAAAGAAGTAACCCAGAGAGGAAGTTCATTAGATCCTATCAGGGAGAGGTAATACATTTATATTCGGCCGCATTCAGGTGCAGTGTCCTTGGTCTAGTTCGTGCATACATGTAGGTAAATGAAATGACAGATTACACGCGGCAATATCAGAATATTGTCGCTGCTTTTGTTAACGATACTATATTTTTTTAGTTAAATTGTAGCCAAAACCTTGTGCCATTTACTATATGGAAATAGAGCAATGGGAGCGATCTATATTATAAGATATATATATATATTTATATTAATGCTTATCAATAATCAGAGCTGACTTTTAAACGTCAGGGTTAGTACTTGAGGTACCTGGTTTCATACAACGGTTCATAGAATTAACCAATAACAGAGCCACTACAGTCATGCTTGGCCAGTGCCTTGATGATTATTTCTATCTTTAGTATGCCTGAATTGAATGTCTTATTATCCTCAAATATTTCAAGTTTCTACTAGGGATATGTACCCAGGTGGACCTGAAAGGAATGGGGAATTATGGTATCAATGTCTATAAGTTGTGCACCAAGACAGTGATTAGATCCATATAATATCGTGCAGGGTGGCTCATGTGACAGAGCTGCCAATGGTGGTTATGCTGGTTGAAGTGAAAAAGCAGACAGGAAATAGCATATGGAGACTTCATTAACGACATAACAGTAGGGCAGACTCAATGGCAGCAACAGGGAAATCGATTACATCTAGCAACAAGCATGCAAACTTATTGTACCTTTTCTAAGTTATGAGACACTCATTTCAACCAGTATCTTGGTTTTCATTTTCATGATCCCGCAAGGAGGGCTTTGTACAAGCCAGTCTTGATATTGGTCAGCAGTATATAATGGTATATACCTCGGTATTATTGTACATAAACATTATAATGTTCTGTTGGTTTACAGTAGAAAGATGGGCTCATTATTTGCAATGTAGTCAGAAAGGTAGTAGTTACCATGTATCTTACTTAATCCTGTCTTCTTGGAGAAACAATTCAGGGTAATGGTTTGTCCAAGTAACACACATGTTATGTTAAAAGCCTAACGAATGCTACCCAACCAGCAACGGTCTGAGAGAAGTGAAGACCAGTACTCCTTCACTATATAATATTGGCTTAAATTTGCGAGAGAAGTGTGATGAGTATGAATATTTGGGTATAATTCTGGACACCCACACACACATAGCTCTGCTTAGCCTTAGCTCTGCTCCCACTACACCAAATCAGATGACCTTGTATTTTCCTAAAGCTACAATATACAGCTATATATTTGGCTGAAGGGTTAACCTTAATTGGCCTGGTGTTCTTGTTGTGAATTACTAAGTACTTGTCTTGCCCTATAGATCCTTTACAGTGGCGACAGCGGATTTCATCAACCACAGAGACGAACCACGCCATGGATAGGGCATTATTGGGAAGTAATGGAGAAGCTGAAGGACGTCTGGAGAGGCCGGTAGGAGAGGAAGTTCAGCAGCTCCCCTTTGACACAGCTCGCGAGATGATGGAAGTGAGCCCCTGTACAACCGTGATGTGTATCAAGTAACGTGATGTGTAGTACTACACATCACGGCTGATCATGTAAACGTGATGTGTATCAAACAAACGTGATGTGTAGTAATAATTCAACCGTGATGTGTAGTAACAAACGTGATGTGTAGTAACCTAGGGCATCTAGAATTTAGGCACCTCCAACCGTTATCTGTATCAATAAACGTGATGTGTATCAAATCCCTGCTCCAACTAGTGGGGATCAGCAGCCCAGTGGGCACAAAGTTTAGTTCAACACTGAATCAACATTGAATCAACAACGACAACCAGGCATCAACAGGTCAATGTTGATTAAATGTTCTGTGTTCCTTGGGAGAGAGGCAGCTAGGCACTTTTCTGTACTTGATGTGCTTGATGCCCCCCCCCCCTCACCCCGTTTTTGGGTGGCCCCCCTCCCTTTTTTCAAATTCTAGAGAGGAGGAAAAAGATTAAGTGAATATCAAAACTTGAGGAATATATTTAGATTTTACCTAGATCTATGAATAAGATATTCCCACAGATGTCATACCTTTTCTAGGAATATATATTCACTAACTCCAAGAAGAGAGACGTTTTGATAGAGATAAGGTCAGGGGATTAAAGAACACATGCCTTGATACAGATCACCTTGATACAGATCACGTTAATTTGATACAGATTACATTGTTTTGATACAGATCACGTTTGTTTGATACAGATCACGTTTCCATGGTCAGCCTTGATGTGTAGTACTACACATCACGTTACTTGATACACATCACGGTTGTACACCCCCTCCTGTGTTCCATGACGATCTGCAGGTGGAGGGCGACCGTGAGAGGGAACTGGAGATGGAGAGAAGGGGCCAGAGGGAGTGGGTCATCCGGTGGAGAGTGGATGAGGCCAGGAAGCTGGAGAAGCTGGAAGCTGAGAAGGCTGAGCAGGCTACCAGGTGGAAGGAGGTGGCCGACCAGTTTGGGCAGCTAGGAGTGGTAGCAGCAGGATGACGCTGGCCTCACTTACCACGTTACCACCCCGGAGGAAGGGGGAGAAGGGGGCCCACCTCCTGTGGGGAAACATTAAAGAGTATAATGGAACTAAACTAGTTATGTCTACACCTACAAACTTACTATGTGTACTCACTACGGCTAGCATGATTGATACACCTAGCAGTTGTACCACTTTAGTAACTATACCCTTTAGAGTTTGCATTACAATGGGTTTTGCTTAGGTATGAGAGGTATGTTATGGGATAGGCCAACAACATCAAATCGTATCAGGCAGTCTTTTCTTATGTATTTAATTATTGGATTCCTTCTTTATTATACAATGCTTGTCGAGAGGTTCCGTCATTACTTCTCTGTCTTACTTCCTGTTTTCGTGTTCATAACATCTGGATCAGACACTTTTATTGGCATAATTTATTATTATATTATTATCTTATTATCCAAATCCATGTTCTGCAATTAACATCAGCTACTTCCCTCATTATATTCAGGAGCATTTTCTGGAAAAGAGGCCTTATAAAAAGGGTCAAGGCATTTTTGAGTAGAATTGTTTTTAGACCTCGATTAGGATAATTCGGGTGTGCTGAATCCAATCTGCCATATAATATCTCATATCCTGATATTATCTGGCCGAAAATTCAAAAACAAAATGGCTGCCATTTTTGGCATGAGGAGAAGTGTTTGCACCCTGACCACAACTACAAAAGCTCATAGTTAGGCTTTTAAAAAGGGACGAGCCTTACATCTCAATTTTGGAGATTTTCTTTTTGGAAATAGAAAGAAATCTTATTTTTCACAAATTTTAGCAATTATTTTTTCAGGACAACAAGTTCATACTGACCTCGCCTGAATGATAGTCTGACTTCAAGAAAATGATCTTAATTATCCAACAACTTCTTGATATACCTAGATCATGGAGGAACTAGTGAGCCATTCTGCTAAGTCCCGAGTCGATGTGGCAATATCTTGTACCCTCTTGATGCGAATAAAGAAAATCCGGCCTACCTACCCTAAAACTTTGGACCCTGTTGCCTGGAACACATTTCTTTCTTGGCCTTTTTGCAAATCATGAAAATGTTTAACACTGTACAAAAACATGTGCGTAGACGTTTTTTTGTATTTATGACTTAATTACTACCTTGATTGACTTTGTAACAAAAGGTTGGGACTTTTAAAGTAGGGGTCCTTCACAGTCCCAATTGCAATGAAACTGGTTCCGACAGCGAAGTAATTGGAATTTCATTGTTCTGACGTTGCAGGATACTTATTAAGATAAGTCTTTTCAATTAATGTCAGCAAGGGGTTTGGTTATAAAAAGGTTAATGCCTTAATAGAATTTTCTGACACATTACGTGATGACGTTGGTACAGCTGTGGATATTTTGTGCATAGAATGGTAAAAAAAAAACACCCACTCAAAAGACCTGGTTTCTCATAGCTGCGCGCATCATTAAAATTGGGATTTGATGAAAACTTACAAAAACCTTTTTTGATGGGAAATATATTAGAAAATGGAAAAATATTGGCATATTTGGTATTCAGCAAGTGTCCATATTTTTGGCAGGAGTAGACCGGCAGTGACGTCATGGAGTCCCTGGGGCAAGGGACTGTCACGCCCCCTGGGGGTCAAAGCCGCAACTCGACCTCCTCAGACTTCCAACTCTATTACATGAATTTAACATTTATAGGAACATGATTTGTTTTCCTTAAGGCAAAGCAAAATAACATTGCATATCAGGCATCTCTATAGTATACTGGATGGGTTAAAAATACAGATATTGATCCTTCTGTGGCGGGAAGGAAAGCCACCTCTGCAGGGGCCAATGCCAATATGACCTCTTGTGTTAGAAGATGGAACTAAAATGGCTTAGTCTTGTGTGACTACTAGACTTAGAGCAATCATTACACACTTATGGTGGAGGTCTACATACCACCAATGAATAGGGAAGTATATAATGTATGGTCTGCATAACTACCCTTATGGTTGTGGATGGGAATAGTGCCTCCATTATGCACATAAATAGAAGCATAGTGAGAGGTACTTTTTTGAGCGGCCTGATAAGCAGATCTTCTACAGCATACCTCCCAGCTAACAAAAAAACCTTTTCCTAACGGTGGGAAAACGTTTGCAGGAGGTTTGCAAACGTTTGCAAAAACGTTTATAAAACGTTTATAAAACGTTAAAACGTTGACACAAAAAAACGTTTGGAAAAAAACGTTTGCACAACGTTTTTCTAGAACCTCTGGAAAACGTTTGCAAAAGGTTTGCAGAAGGTTTGCAAAAGGTTTGGGTGTAACCTTTTACATACTACTTTCTTGACCATCAAAAGCCACACTGAGAACCGAACCTGGGATCTGTAGATTTGGAGTTTCAGGCTCTCCCTATTGAGCTAAGGAGGATGTTGGTACAATCAGGTACAAAGGGTGAATTGAACAGTAGTAGTATAGTATGTATCGGAACGGGACTATAGTTAACTACTGTTTATTACTCAATCGACATGCAGCCAATCAGAGGCCTCCATTTGGTCACGTGACCCGTTGCCATGGTAACGTGACCTACTTAGGGCTCTCAGCCAATCAGAAGCCAGCATTCTGGGTGACCTACTGACCTACTTAGAAGCTCTCAGCCAATCAGAGGCCGGCATTCTGGTAACCATGGTAACGTGACCTGCTTACGTCACGTGACCTACTTAGGCTCAGCCAATCAGAAGCCGGCATTCTGGTAACTAGGGTAACGTGACCTACTTAGGGTTTGTTTGTAAACAACACCACGTGGCTCTCTTGTTTGTAAACAACACCACGTGACACGTGACTGTTTGTAAACAAACAACTTATATATAGAAAATAAACACAACAAGTTCCATGTTATGTTAAAATTATATTTTCAAAAAAAAAGCACATCTGTTACAGCGTCTATGTGTAACTACGCGCGTTCTCATTCAAACACTATAACACTATCATACCGTAGCAGCAGCAGGTAGGACTGGAAGAAAAGCAAGCGCACGAGCAGAAGCGACGACACCAGTTGCACCATCCGGCCGTCGCGTTGGTAGCCCTACTACTCGTCGCGCGTTCAACTGGAGGTTTAAGAGTGACAAATGACGATTCTTTGTCGACGCGACTGCTAACATCAGCATCGGCAGCAGCATCGGCAGCATCGGCAGCAGCATCGGCAGCAGCGGCAGCAGCCTCGGCAGCAGCGGTAGCAGCAGTAGCAGCAGCTGTAGCAGCAGTAGCGTGAGCATTAGCAACAACAGCAGCAGCGACAGTAGCAAGGGCGGCAGAGCGGGCACTAGCAGCGTTATCAGCGGCGTCATCGGCAGCCGCAACAGCATCAGCAGCAGCAGCGTCGGCATCGGTGGCATGAGTAGCTGCATCGGCGGCAGCAACAGCAGCAGTCACAGCCGCAGCGGCAACAACAACAACGTCATCACAACCAGCGTCACTAACAGCCGCAGTAAATGCAGCAGTAGCACGCTGAGCAGCACTAGCAGCAGCAGTAGCAGAGGCTACAGCATCAGCTTCACATTCGCGCGCCGCTTCGTCATTCCGCTTCATGTCACGGTAGCAACTTTCCATCATGGGGATCTGCAAATTGAGGCGCGGTGCTGGTGGTGGTAGTAGTAGTAGTAGTAGTAGTAGTAGTAGTAGTAGTAGCGTGAACGATGATGACGATGCCGAATACGGTTTCACTCCCCCTTATATACCCTTACTCCCCCCTTTTTTTTCAAGCCACCGGCCAGCTGCCCCCTCACGGCAGGTCTTTAGATCAGCCTTAAGTCGCTTACTACGCGGCTCATCATCCCTCTAATCGCATTTTCCAGCCGCCGGCCGGCTGACTGCTGACGACAGGAGAGGGTGATTTGTTTTTCTTTAGATTTAAGCCGCTTACCACACGCACACCCTCTAGTCACAGACAGAGTGACAGAAAGGGAGGGGGTCGCTTTGTTCACGCTACCTGTAGTTGTTTTTCTATACACACGCTGAGCCCATGACCCGCTAATCCTTTATACAGGTAACACGCGTTCAACTAATTACTCTATTGTATGACAGTCGGTACACGGATTTAATTTTAAACCACCTTCCCATCTGGATCCATGTCTGGCGGGGTGGAAGGATCCAGCTGAAAAGCGTGATTAGGGCTTTTGTTTCTCTTATGATAGCAGCAGGTCAGCATGCGACAGCTGAAAATGTCAGACTCGCCGCTCCTATAAAAGACTGAGATGCGTCTCTCTTTCCACACACCCTTCTACCATCGCCGCCGACACCGCCACCGCCGGCCAGCCGACCGCCGCCACCGCCTGCAGTCACCGCCATCACGCCAGCAGGGAATTTCGAGCTGAGTCTGCTTATTGCTTATTTTTTTTGTTTGAGCTTTTTGTTTTTTAAAATTTTTTATTTTCACTCAGTCTTTTTTGTTTCGGAGGAAAGAAATATGGCGCTGCAGAGGGCGCGAGTTTCTAAAAGACGGTCGCGCGAACAAAGTGCTCTCCTCAACTGCCCGGCTATTTTTTTATCTCAAAGGAGAGAGCGTCACGTAGTTGAGGTTCACGCTTCTCTTGAAGCGTACCGAATTCTCGAGAAATGCAAAGCTGAGCGCCATCGTCGTTATACAAGAGCGGAAAAGGAAAACGTAGCGACATGACCGAGAGCCGTCTTCTCAGAACAGCATTTACTCTACCATTGCATAACAGCCGCTCTCAGCGCCCCCACTCGTTGGGCGTTTCATGAAAAGAAAGAGCGCCGCTACTCTCCTCACCCTGCCTCCTCTTATAAAGTGAGAATAAGTGCTATGAAACGATTCGACAAGCCGATCGGTTTCTTGGGAGCGACTGCAGCTCCCACTCGGTGGGCGTGCGTTGTGGCCGACGTGAACACGGTCTCTAAACGTTTCGACGTCGTCACTTGTTATCCCGCATATTGCAACACAGCCGAATTGAAGAAGATAGGGACGCACTATTTTAAACCATACGCTCCAATATGTATTTGTCACCGCCGCGCTCACACGCCTTATTGCTTTTTCGAGACGATCGTGTCACAACACAGAAATAGAAAAAAAAGCGGCAAAGCGACGAGCTTTGCCTAAATGATCAAAAAAAAATAAATTAATCTCCTCCTCCTCCTCCTCCTCCTCCTCCTCCTCCTCCTCTTCTTTTTAAAAAAAAAATAAATATTTGTATCAGACTCTTCTGGAGTCTGATACAAACATTTATGACTATTGAGTGAAAATAGAATTTTATCGCAAAAAAAAAAAAAGAAAAAAAAGTCACTTCTGCCGCCGCTACTGTGACACCGGCCGGTATCAATAAAAAGGTCGGCTGACTTTTCTCCACAACCATTCACTACCGACCGTTCGAGTGAGAAACACAGCAGACAGTCAGACACACAACCGCTCTCTGACGCGTCCTGAAAAAAAACAAAAAAATGTCCAGTAGTAAAAGCAAACTCTTCACAGAAATTCATTTCGACGCTCGACTACAAGGACCCTTTAGTTGTATCATTAGCGGTCCGTCGGGTTGTGGAAAATCGCGCTTGGTGGATCAATTTCTGAGCGACGTGAACAATTTGGTCACGCCGCCGGTGGAAAAGACTTTTTACCATTACGGCGAGTGGCAACCTCTGTTTGAAAAAATGCAAAATCAGTACGGTGTGGAATTCAGAGAAGGTCTTCCTAGCAAAGAGTCTATAGCGGGAGACGTGGAAGTAGCAGAAGACGCTTTACGACCCCACACTCTACTGATATTGGACGATCTGATGAGCAGTTCCAATCAGCAAGTGGTAGCCGACATCTTTACTAAATACTCGCATCACTGGAACGTGAGCGTCATATACATCACTCAGAACCTATTCCAGAAATCACCCGACTTTCGAACTATGAGTCTGAACGCTCACTACATGATCGTTTTCAAGAACCCGCGCGACATGGGGCAAATAGCTAGTCTGTCTCGCCAGGTGTTTCCGTCCAACGCGGCGGCCCTCTCTAGTATATTTACCCATGAACTCAAGCGACCTCACTCATACCTCCTTCTGGACTTCAAGCAGTCAACACCTGACGATCTGAGAATACGCTCCTCTTTGACGTCCATACACTCTCAGCTAGTGTTCGTACCGCTAGACAAAAAAAAGAACAAGAGAAAGCAGTAGCAAAAAAATGTCTTCTCATCTACTCGAAAGACACTTTGGTACTCTCAAGCACTTAGCTAAGTGCTCGCCAAAGGACTGCTCGCATCTAATAGACTCTGGAAGCGACGATCTGATCGCAGCGTTAAGTGAGATCTGTCACAATTTACTGGTAGGGAACATCCCGCTCAGCGACAAACAACTGGACAAGCTTCGAGAATCGGCTGACGTGTTGAGGGAGGTCGGCAAAAAATCTACGCCCATCAAAAAAAAGAGACGCGTCTTGGTACAAGAGGGAGGTTTCCTCATTCCGGCTCTCATAGGGATGGCCTTACCGCTTATAAAGAGCATTCTCCGTATATGAGACACCTCATTCGACACCTACTCGCCAACAGCACCACCACCACCACCACTACCGCCACCACCAGCGTCATTGCCACCGTCGTCCCCATGACGGACTCAGAGCAGCAACAACACTACAAACGTTTAGCGCTCGTGGATCCTGAGACGCTCTACAAATCATCACGAGCAGGTCTACTTCATCATGTGCCCGCTGCTGCTGCTACTACTAGCGCTGCTACTACTGCAGTCGCTGCTGCTAGTACTTCTACTGCTCCAAACCTTCCTCCTCTTCCTGATGAGCGCACTGAAAAGAACGAGAGTTCCGCTCCTGCCACCGCCGCCCGCCTACCTGCCGACATGGCCTATTACCACAAGCAGGCAGAACAGTCCCTTCATCCCGACGCGGCCTTGCACCAGGTGCTACAGTTTATCTACAGGGACTTGGATTTAGTGTTGAACGACCCCACTTTGGAATCGCGCGAGAAAATGTTGAAATACCGAAGGTTGTTGAATAGATTGCAATTTTTTCTCGCGAATCCCCACAACAGCAACATCTCTTCGTCCTACTCTTCTTCGCCCCCGGCTCACCTCCGTCAGTCTGCTGAAGAGGCCAGCGCGTCCCTACTCGAGCGGTTGGTGAACCAAGTTCCCAAGAGGAATCGCACTCGGACCGTGGCGCTGTACAAACAATTGGAGAAATCCGGTGTGATCAAGTGGAACGAGGACGGTGCGGTGCGCGAGATGTCGGGTCGGAGAATACCACCTGAGCATCGCATCAACATAGTGGACTTACTGAACGACGCTGCCAGGTTCAGGAAGACGGCGCCCAGACCGGCGGGCTACTCGCCGTTCACGAAAGCGCTGCGCGAAGCAGTTCCCACAGACTCCTTGATCGGAAACCATCTGTATAAAGCGAGCGGACCTGGCCGAAGTTTGGACACACGGCTTGCTGACAGAGGTCGGAAACGACCGAGCTTCGACTCGGAAGAAGGAGAAGCAGCAGCAGCAGCAGCAGCAGTAGCAGCAGCAGACTCTTCTCTCCAGGTGGACGATCAATCCTCTGACGACGAGGAGGACGACAGTGAACTTTTCCAAACTCCGACTTCCTATAGGAGCGTGGCGAGTAAGAAAAGGAGAGGGCGCAACCGCCTAGCGGCGAGCTCGTCGTTCACGCCCTCAACAGGCCCACCATGGGCAAACCAGTGAAGAGACTGACCAAGAAGGAAAAAGAAAAGAAGCGCGTAGTAGCTAGATATACCGACGTCAAAGCGCCCTCCAGTTTCACTAGCGTGACTAAACTCCAGAAACATCATTTTCGCCACCTGAACCCGGCCGTCATCCGAGATGCTTTAGTGTCGCTGGACGCCTACACTAAACATAAACCCATTCGGAGAAAATTCGCAAGGAACAAGACTATAACCGGCGCAATCGATCAGCAGTGGCAGATAGATCTGATGGACATGCAAGCTTTGGCGTCTCACAACGACCGCTTCCGGTACGTGGTGACGGCGATCGACGTTTTCTCTAGGTACGCGTGGGCCGTTCCCATTAAATCCAAGAGCGGCGCTGATGTCACCGAGGCCTTCCGAGAGATGACAGGCACTGGCGAGAGACGACCGCGCACTGTTCAGACAGACAAGGGGAAAGAGTTTTTGAACAAGATCTTTCAAGATCACTTGAAGAGCGAGGGCATAGAGTTCTTCACTGGCGAGAACGACGACATCAAAGCTAGTCTAGTGGAGCGCTTGAACCGCAGTCTGAAGGAGAAGCTGTGGCGTTATTTCACACACAAGCGCACGTATCGCTACGTAGACGTACTGCACCATGTAGTGTCTTCTTACAATCGCACTCACCACAAGACGTTGAAAATGGCGTCGGCTCAAGTCAGCTCGGAAAACAGCGAAACAGTTTTCTACCGACAAGATCTCCCAACTAACAAACAAATTGACGAAATATGGAAAAAGAAGAAAAAAACAAAGACGTCCGCCGTCGACGTCATCGCTCCGGGTGACAGAGTGAGGATGTTGAGAACTAAAGGCGCCTTCGACAAAGGGTACGAGGGAAACTGGCGCGAGGAAGTGGTCGACGTTGCTAAGACGTTGGGAAGCAGAGGGTTCGAGCTGAAAGACGACAAGGGCGAGGAGATAAAAGGCGTCTTCTACCCGGAAGAGGTTCAGAAGGTGTACAAGAGTCGTTACGACAACAACTACCTGATAGACGAGGTGTTGCGCCGCAAGACCGTCGACGGTAAAGAGTTAGCTTTCGTACGTTGGTTAGGTTACGACGACAAGTTCAACGAGTGGATCCCCGTCAAAAAAATAACGTAGAAAAAAAAAAAAAAAAAAAAAAATGAACATCACTCTACCTAGCAACAGCTCTATGGAGTATTATCCTGACAACAGCTTGACGTCTTTCCGAACTCACTTCGACTCGCCGCTCCTTCTGCCCGAAGCGTACGAAGCGGCTCTGACTGAGATCATCCTCCCTACAGAATGGACTAACGTGCAAGACGACGACTTGATCATCGTTGTTCCTCTGCGCACCAAAGGTTCGCTAGAGGAGGCGATCCAGGTTTTAAAAGAAACTAAATTCTCCGAAGGAAAAAAACCACAGGTAGACTGGAGGGGAATGAAAAACGCGAACGGTCTGAGCAAGCTAACGTTCAGCTCAAAATTCCCGCTGAGCTGGAAGGAAGCGAGCTATGTAACGGTGGAAGAGATATCAGACACGTCGGAAGAGCAGCAATTGAAACCGGAAACAAAAAGGTTCAAGAGAGAGGTCGACTTGAGACAGACGAATGCCGTATACAAGCAGTTCTTGTCCCCGGCGGTGAAGAAGAAGGCGATCAGCGATCAAGCAAGACAGATGATCGAAGAGATGGAGAAAGACATGGGAGTGCGCAGTTTCATGCCAAACATATTCGAGATACCTCCTATTTTCACCGGAAGCAACCACACCCTAATCGAGCGCTTGAGTGAGACGTTGCGAGATGACAGACTAGAGGGCGACAGCTTCTTGCTCAAACCGATGCGGATCTTATCGTACGACGCCAAGACGAAACGCGTCACCATCAAACCGCCGAGACACTGTGCTGTCCTGCTGAGTCAGCATCTCGCATGCGTTCTAGGCTTCGGAGAGAAGACGTGTTTCGCGTCGCCGACTACCGGCGCCTACTCGATGGATGTTTACGGGGACGTGCACTCTGTGTACATATACACCGACATGATCCAGGAGAGACGTGTGGGCGACATGCAAGTGCCGCTGTTGCGCTGCGTGGCGGTGGACAGAGGCGGAAAGCGTCGAGGTGGCGTGCAAGCTATCAGTTTTCCCCATTTGGATTATTTCCCCTTGAAATCCAAGAGGTTTACCGAGGTCGGCATCTATTTAAGAGACCGATCCGGTCATTCCATCCCATTCGGTAGAGGCGAGGTGACCGTGACACTTCATCTGAGACCTATTGAGCGCTGAAAGAGAGAAAAATGATGCGTCAACGCGTTCCGTACTTTCCACCCAGGCGCACCGTCGGCAGAGGGTACAGCGATTACTACAACGCGCAGCTGGGCAACGGCGTCAACGTGTACAGCGGGCGCTCTTTCCAGAGCGGGCACGGTTTGGGCGGCGCTCTGTTAGGTCTGATGCGCTCGGCTACCCCGCTATTGAAGTCGGTGGGAAAAACGCTGCTCCGCGCCGGTGTGGGCGTAGCTAAAGATGTGCTGGCGGGTCGGACTTTAAAGAGCAGCGTGAAAGACCGAGGCGCAGGCGCTCTGAAGAGACTGGCGAGTACGGCGTTCTCGGGAGGAAAGACGCCTGTCGCGTCTAAGAAAGGGTCGAAACGTCGCCGGCATTCTCCTCAGACGGGCGGTGGCTCTTGCAAGAGACGTAGAGGGGATGTATTCGACCGGTAAGCGCCTAGGCGTTCAGGTATAAATAAAAAGACTGGAGGCGGCCGGCGTCAGTCTGTCGGCCGCGTGAAGAGAGAACACAATGGCTTACGTACACGAGAGCAGTAACGAGTGCGCGCTCTCTGAGCTCGACCTGCACACCGTAGCGCCGACTCAGACTACTATCTTAAAGTCGTCTTTCCTGGGGATAGAAACAAAAAACTCTTTAGAGGATGGAGGTAACATAAATTTCACCATCAACAAGTCGCAAGAGTACACAGACCTGAACGAGAATTACCTTCATCTGGAATGTCAAGTGCTGAAAGCGAACGGAGCGGCGATCGAGGACACCGACGCGGTAGCTCCGGTGAACAACTTGGCTCACTCGCTCTTCAAAGACGTCCAAGTCTCCATCGGCGGTTTCAAAGTGTCTGGCAACACCGAGACCTACCCTTACCGAGCTTACTTGGAAGGGTTACTCAACTACAACAAAGACGTGAAGGACGGCGTCATGAGCGCCCAGGGGTGGCATGAAGATACGCCCGGTCAGTTTGACACGTTGACTGACGCGAATGCGGGGTACAAAGCGCGCAAGAAGCTAATCTCCAACAAGCGCTTTTCGCTGATGGCGCGACTGCACTTTGACCTGGCTCATCAACCGAAGCTCATCGTTGGAGAGACAGAAATCAATCTCACTCTTAAACAAGCGGCGCCCTCTTTCTATCTGATGTGCGCCGCTGACGGAGGCTACAGCTTGAAGATCTACAAAGCAAAGCTCTACGTGCGACGCGTGCTGGTGGCGGACGCTGTAGCGGAAACGCACGAGAGAGCGGTGATAGAACACGGGCCCTTCGACTACCCGGTGAACAGAGTGGAGGTGACGACGTACGCCATCCCTCAAGGTAACAGAGATCACAGCTACACGCACTCCAACACAGGCCAGCTTCCCAAGTCGATGATGATTTGCTTCCTTGACCACGACGCCTTCAACGGTAGCTACACCAAGAACCCGTTCGAGATGAAGCATTACGACATCAGCTCGCTTCAAGTGATAGTGAACGATCAGAAAGTGCCGAACGACGCCTACGTGCCCGACTTTAAGACCAAAGCGGCCGTGAGAGAGTACTTGGCGCTACACACGGAAACGGGGATGTACGAGGGCGCGCGCTCCTGCGGTATTTCATACGATCAATTCCTGAACGGTTACACGGTGTTCCCCCTCGACTTAACCCCAGACAGATCGCACGACGGGTGTCGCGTGAACCTTATAAGAGCGGGTCAGCTGAGGGTGGAAGTCAGTTTCCGCTCGGCGCTACAAGCGACAACAACGGTGCTACTCTACTTGGTGTACGACAACGTCGTCGAGCTGACCCGAGATCGACACCCCGTCACCGACTACCACATGAACTGAAGACAAGACGGCGGTACTTGGCTTATCGTATGAACACGCTTGAAATAAGCAGAGTGTTGAAGGAAAACGTTCACACAAAACATCGTTTCCTGGGCGTTTTCTCTTGTGGCACTATTCCGAAGCACCCTATCAAAGACACTTGTTTCGTGAGCAACACAGATCCGCAACATTTACCAGGTCAGCATTGGGTGGCGTTTTACGTGTCGAGCACGGGTGAAGTGTACTACTTTGATTCCTTCGGCTTACCGCCGCTGAGTGCGGAGTTCTTGTCTTTCGTGGAACGCTCTGCTCCGTTCAAGTGGCAAAGAAACCGCATTCAACTACAAGACACTTCTGCTGACACCTGTGGACCTCATTGCGTTCATTTCCTAATTGAAGCATGTCGAACAAGAAACCCCAAGAAGTGCGTCATGCGCATGAGCAAAATCCCAAAGCTGAGCGACCGGGCCGTGAGTCAGAAGCTATCGATGATGCTGTTGTGACGGGTTGTTGCGATGGCGGCCGTTTCATGGAGGCAAAGATTCTCTGCCTTGCCGAAATGGTGTTGGATTTATCCAAAGTCGTGCAATGTCTATTGGAGAGAAGTCGTCCGGGGTGTGGTGGTGCGAGTGACGGCGGCGTGAGACTTTGCGGCCTGTTGAGTTGCTGCAAATCGAAGAAGCAAGCTAAAAAAGCATAAACTTGTGTGTTTTTTCTGATTGAAATGAAAATAAAGAATAAAATGAAAAGAAAAGAAATTATCTTGTTGTGTTTTTATTTCTATATATAAGTTACATAACTTTTTTTTGTTTGTTTGTTTACAAACAGTCACGTGTCACGTGGTGTTGTTTACAAACAAGAGAGCCACGTGGTGTTGTTTACAAACAAACCCTAAGTAGGTCACGTTACCCTAGTTACCAGAATGCCGGCTTCTGATTGGCTGAGCCTAAGTAGGTCACGTGACGTAAGTAGGTCACGTTACCATGGTTACCAGAATGCCGGCCTCTGATTGGCTGAGAGCTTCTAAGTAGGTCAGTAGGTCACCCAGAATGCTGGCTTCTGATTGGCTGAGAGCCCTAAGTAGGTCACGTTACCATGGCAACGGGTCACGTGACCAAATGGAGGCCTCTGATTGGCTGCATGTCGATTGAGTAATAAACAGTAGTTAACTATAGTCCCGTTCCGATACATACTATACTACTAACAGTTCAAGGGTGAAGTGGGAGGGAGAGACAGGGCAGAGGAACAAGGTTAGTTGAGGGTGTTCCTCATATTAGGGACCTTTAGCAAACCCGACGTAGCTCATTTAACGCAGACGTATCCTATCCTTTCAGCACTGCTACGTCTGCGTTTTATAAGCTTTTACGTGGTTTGCTAAAGGTCCCTATTAGGGACCTAGCTATAGTAGGGACCTAGCAAACCCAACGTAGCTCATTAAACACAGATCTAATGGTGCTAAAAGTATAGCCTATGTCAGCTGCGTTAAGTGGGGTAAATTTGGGTAATTCCGCTCATGCTGTTATATTGCGCACTCCCTTATTAATGCATTATTTTCATCTTTTTGAAAATGTTTTTTTCCAGTTTTAGGTACGTTGTAGCTGCCATGATTTCAATACAGATCGTCCACCTCACCCATGCCAATATTTTCTGAGGTAGTTGTAAACAAAAACGCCCAAAATTTGAGATTTTCAACACTTATTATCACATCATTTACTATAGTATTCCCCATAGGGCTAATTCCATGCATGCATGCTGTTATATCGCTTACCTCTTTATTGAATAAAAAATAATATAATGGGGACCTTTAGCAATCATTCAAAGGCGCACTGAACCCACGACGTCATTTGCGTACAAAACTCGGCAGGGCTAGGTCCTGAGCTCAGTGCGCCTTTAAAGCTCATTAAAAGGATAGGATACGTCTCGGTTAAATGAGCTATGTCGGGTTTGCTAAATAGTGATCTTTAGCAAACCCGACTTAGCTCATTAAACGCATACGTAGTAGTGCTAAAGGGATAGGCTACGTCTGTGTTTAATAGGGACCTTTAGCAACCCCGTAAAAGCTCCTTAAACACAGACGTAGCAGTGCTGAAAGCATAGAATATGTATGCATTTAATGAGCTACGTTGGGTTTGCTAAAGGTCCCTAATGAGCTTTTACGTGGTTGCTAAAAGTCCCTACTGAGAAGGAACTCAGTGGAATAGTCCTAAAGGCTGGCAATATACACCCTTCAATATGTAATGAGCCATCCAGCTCTGTGGCCTCTCTGTCTAGGGCGTTGGGTAAGTAATTTGAAGGTTGTGAGTTCGAGTCTCAGCCATACCATCTTGCAAAAATTTTATGGAGTTGGTCTTCTACCTCAAATCCATACATATATATGTGCAGAAGCCTGTGCGTAAGAATCGTTTTCAATGGCTACCAGCCAGAAATTTCGATTTTCCAAAAATTAGGTGAGCAAAATCCATCGACAATTTCTTTTAGTTTTCTAAAAAACATTTCCATTTCCAAAAATAAGGTGCGCAAAATTCGTTCACCAACTTTTTGTTGTTGCTTTTGACTAACTACATGTGACTGGTCAGCCAACCCAACTTGCATTGATAATGACAACATGAGATTGAAGGTTCTGACATAAAGGTTTGTTTCCAAACCATATACAAACGTTTTAAAACATTCTAAAACAAATGTTTGTTTCCAAACCATATACAAACGTTTTAAAACGTTCTAAAACAAACGTTTGTTTCTAAACCAAATACAAACGTTTTAAAACGTTCTGAAAACGTTTTTTGTTAGCTGGGCTTGAGTGGTAATCCTTTAACAATAGCAGGAGGGTGGTGGATTCAGGGTAGATTAAACAAATTAAAATCCCATGAGAAGGGAAACCAAAAAAAACACCTTTTAGTGAAATATATACTGTAGCCCGTGTATTATTATAGCTAAAAGGGGTCGGGCGTTATCACTTTGAATCCGGACGGGGGGAATGTGCACCCCTCTTACAGGAATATCCACCAAAGCCCCTGTTTTAAAAAAATGACTGCTTCCTTATAGGCCAATTGCATGACACCTAGTATTTATACCTACAGCACCAAGTGTGACTAGGGAAATAAAACCTCGCATAGTCCCAAAGTAATCAGGTGTAGACCAGCCTGTCAGTCAAATCTGTATGGAGGCCAAGCACAACACAAGTGTCAGTTCATGTGTTAGGTTCCCACCAAAGTAGACAGATTTACTGCTACAAAGATGTGCTTAAATGCTACTTGCTAGAATTTCCAGATACGTAGAACATTGCCCAATGAGCTTGCCTCTCTCCAGTGGAAGAAAGTCAACCCAATATCCAATGCCAGTAAAGCTAAGAAAATCCATGATGTATGGTATAGGAGAAACAAACATTAAATCATAGTGAAAATAGTTTGACCTAGTTACATCCTCAGGTAAGTCAGTGAGCATTTCTTAACCTCAGGGAGTGGTGTATTTCAAAAAAATAATCTTTTTTTTAAACTTTCTTTTTTTTGAGGGGTGGGGGTGTTAAAGGACTTCACAGAGAAAAGAAACAGCGTCAAAAGGGAGTCCAGGTTGCCTCCAGAATGACTCTCCTGCTTAGGGGAGTCCAGGTCACCTGGGGGTGTCAGAAAGCTCTCTTCGTCATATGACTCCCCCAGGTGACTCCTTTAGGTCAGCCAGAGAGTCAGCTAGTCTCCCTTAGGCGGAATAGACTTCCCTAGACAGGGGGGTTAATCTGGAGGCAACCTGGACTCCCTTTTGACGCTGTTTCCTCTCTCTGCATGTGTCCGCACGTCGGCCCACTTGAAATTCCATGTCACCATCCCCTGTTTTTGCAGTCCTGCTTTGAGGGATAATGATAATGATAATGATTCTATTTTGCTCTGTTCCACAGATCATCCTTGGTCCACTACGAACTACGCAGATGAGGATGGGAGAAGGAGTGCTGAACCTTGAACCGAGTGACCTTCTGCTCCTCCAGTCAACAATCCCGACGATCTCTCACCTATTTCCCCCGTTGCCTTTCACACGCTTGACCCCCATTATGACAGATACACACTCTCCCTGACAGGAGATGGGCACACAACCATGTCAACTGTCACACCATGGGCCACTGTCAGTGACATAAGGAATCGGAACAGGAAGGCTTTGTGAGCACCTCAAGGACAGCCACTGATAAACTGTAAATTAGTGAAGCCAAAACCACGTCCTTTTATTTTCTTTATAAGATCCCTGGATGTTATATTGTGTATATTGTTCAGTATAGGTTGCCTTATATAGGAGTCCGCTGGCAAGTCGTTTGGATACAGCTGTAATACACCCAGTTTATTTCTTGAAATAACCCGTGTTTATTTCAACTTTACCCAAACGGCTTGCCATAGACACCTCCGCACATGGCGTGGTGGTGGTTCTCATTTCCCCCGCCTGATTCCAAGTGGGTTGGTTGCTATATGTACACTCTGGGACTGACCAAAATTGGATTTCAAAATCTACTGGGTTAAATGTTAATAAAAGGGCAGGTAAATCCAGCCATACGCATACACACCCATTAATATACAGTGTTGTCTTCCCTCATGTAATAATGTCATATATCGTATACATCAAAGTAATATTATTACGCAGTTCGGCCAAAAATAGAAATATTCAGAATAATGATACAATATTTTTAATGACCAGATATAATGCAGAAATAAATATGTCTCCAAACTAATGATGTTTAGTGAAAATCTAGTTGAGTTCTTGGACATTTCCTATAGGTTTGATTCTTTCCTGTTTCTGTAATATATTCATTTAAGAGCAGTGGAGGCAGTAGATAGACTGCACAGCAGGGGGTGCATTGACCAACCCCAGTCACAGGTAGAAGGATAGGCCATCACACAGGCTGCACAGGCCCTGGTCATAGCATGCCCCCAGTCAGCTGCGGGGACCACTTTTCATTTCCCATGGGGGGAAATAGATGGAACTAAAGTATCAATTGTATTGATAAAAGTAAGTTACAAGGAACATAATAGACTCTTCTAGTAGCTATTTAATGAATGGTGGCTATCGAAAGTTGGGCAAATTCACACAATATTCGTAGCTGCAATGGCTATGAATTACAATAAAAGAGTTACATATATGGAAAGAATATTGTGTCCACTATCATCTCCCAAAAAAAATCAATGTTGCATTTCTATTGAAATTGACCCCTCTTTCTCTCCAAAGGCAAAGACCATGTCTGACCTCTGGGTAGTGCGTCCCAGCCCACTCTGCTGATATTCTTAGCAGCACCAGCAAATAAAATGTATGATTTTGATTAAGGAAATGGAGATTAAAATGTATGACCTGACAGTGTAGAAAGAACGAGGCCGTATGTTCTCAACAAGGTAAGATACATGGTTATAAACATAACACAACATGTAAACTAATGCACTGCAGAATAACCCTTCTTGTGACAGATTATGATCAGCTAAACGGCCTGCTCGCCGACCTGCCTATATCATGTACTGCCTGTGTGACCATGTACTGCCTGTGTGACCATGTACTGCCTGTGTGACTGTGTACTGCCTGTGTGACTATGTACTGCCTGTGTGACTGTGTCCTGCCTGTGTGACCGTGTACTGCCTGTGTGACCATGTGCTGCCTGTGTGACTGTGTACTGCCTGTGTGACCATGTATTGCCTGTGTGACTGTGTACTGCCTGTGTGACCATGTACTGCCTGTGTGACCATGTGCTGCCTGTGTGACTGTGTACTGCCTGTGTGACCATGTATTGCCTGTGTGACTGTGTACTGCCTGTGTGACCGTGTACTGCCTGTGTGACCATGTACTGCCTGTGTGACCATGTACTGCTTGTGTGGCTACTGCCTGTGTAACCACTGCTCATAACTAACACCAATAACCAATGGAATTGAGTTAAATCTTTCATTGAACGGTAGCATCTTGCAATGCTTTCTCCTCATATAAATCCTTATACATGTGCTTCGATGTCTTGATGCCCAAGCATGTAATGATTTGATTCAGATGTTAATATTCTCGGGGCAATATACTTTACCGGTATTACACTCAGTTCCGCTTCGGGTCACTGTGTCCTCAGTCTACTCCTCACCCCTCCTCGTCTGCTACAGCCCCTTCCTCTCATATATCTGATGAATAGATATTTGAGGATCTAAAAGGTAAAGACCTTTGTGGGGGTGATCATAAAAGTCCTCACTGAGACACATATCTTACTAGAATACTCCCATGGTTACAAAAATCTAAATTTGGTCTGATAATTCCTATTATGGAAATCTTACCAGAGACCTAGCTTGTTAGTGTGTAACACAATCTTGGTATCAATTATAATAACATAATATTTGCCATACAAAATATCGGAATGAGTTACGACATAAAATCTTCAATGTTCATCAGATCATCTTACTATGGGAGATTTTTCCTTTAGAATTTGGCACAAATATGAGACATGTTGTCAACTCCAAATCAGTATCCCTTGTTATCTATATGTACTTACAAAACCGTTCTCTAACCTCCTTTACCATGCACACATCATACATATCTTAAAGACAAACATCATAGGGACCCTCAGTATAGGAAAGGCTGTCCCAGAGAGTGGCTGAATAGACTATAAGTAGAGTCACGACCTAGTCCTAGTTAGACCAGCCTCATTAGTTTCTATCAGCTGGTTTCCCGTCTGACATGGCTTACATAAGGAAACATGTCAACAAGTGGTCTGTCTGATATCCCCTTCCCATATGTCGGCCTTCAACTGGTTCCTTAACCCTTCAAGGATGGCATGTCACTCAAAGGCAGTATTTGTTATCAAGATGCATCAATACAGCACCGACGAGCAGCTCGCCAATGTTGCATGTATATCATGCCAAAACTTGGGGACTGCATCCATCCCATAGCGGTGTCAAGATGCTTGAATGCAGCTCTGGCAAGTTACTCACCAGGGCCGCACTCATGCATCATGACACCCAAGGACATAATACATTAAAGATCTATGCGGCCGTTAAAGGATTAAATAGGGAGAGTGGCGCACACACTGGTGTCAGGGGTTATTGATGGTGTGTTTTGGGAGGGTCCACACGCCGGGAGGAGGGGCTCCATAATGAGATCTACCCCAGAAGAGCAGCTCAGAGGGGCTCACACTCCACTAGGACGTATGTATGTATGTATGTAGATATATCTGTACTACACAACAGCGCCATGCTGCTTACAGCTTAATATATATACATATATATATATATATATATATATATATATATATATATATATATATATATATATATATATAATATTAATAATATGATATATATGTATGCTCAACCTCTCTATATACATATATATACACACACACACATATATATATATATATATATATATATATATATATATATATATATATATATATATGTAGGATACACACACACACATAATATATATATATATATATATATATATATATATATATATATATATATATATACAATGATGATTATCAGCATATATTTGTCAATATGTCAATGCATTGCAATATAATATTAACACAATGATATAACTAGAGTGAGGTTGTTGGTGCCTCCAGTGGTTGGTCATCTATTATATAGGCGATCAACAATCAAGAATACCCTTAAGGCAAGGCAGATAATGTCACCTATCCATTTAATTGGTCAGGCTATCAAAACATGTTTGTGAATCTCAGTACATTGGCTAGTACTGGCTGCCCCGCGGTCACTGCGACCCACCTGAGTGGGCATACTCCAGCATTAATAGTGGACATAATATCATGCATTGTGGCCTTCCACATCCTGAAGCATATTCTGGTTCATCCCAGTTTATACATTACTGAGTTCCTGGTTGTTTTGTTATGCCTTCCTTCCTTGCTTCCCTCCTTGTTTCCTCGCTTACTTACTGCCTTCTTGTTCTTTCTGCCATTCATTCTTCACTACCACCCCATCATTCTTGAAGCAGACAATGTCAGTTCAACAGTTAATATGTGTTTTGAAAATGAGAAGGTGAGAGCAAGAGCCCATATGTATACTTGGGAAATATTACACCAGAAAAATGGACATCAACAGGCCAGTTTTGGAAGAAGCAAAGAAAATACCTGGTAGGGTAACATGCAGGACAGACCCAGACCATGAGTTGCTTATGGCTCAGGTAGTGGCAACCATGGAGCCCAGATTCAATCAACATTCCGAACTAGTCCATGCTGACCCCACCAGGAATCTGATTATAAAAGGGCTAAAGTAGGATAAAAATGAGCACCTGTCCATTATTCCATATCAAATGGCAGCCCACATAAAAGTTTGAATCGCTAGTAATGACATCTGGGCCATCACCAGACTGGAGAGTGAGGACAACAAAAAGCCAGATAAATCCTCCTGTCTTTCACAAACGACAAAGCTGGGAATAAGATATTTAGCATCCTGCATATAGAAACACTACTATCTCAATTTGAAGAGCTTAGTCAAATTGGGTTTCCCTCCTTTTATTCCCTGACGAAAGGTGACAAGATCTTCTACATCCTGAAGCATGCGTGGTTTACAGACCATTGAGTTCCTGCTTTTTTTGGGTGTATTTTGCCTTATTTCTGCCGAGGATGAGTTCCTTCCTACTCTTGCTTACTGGTAATATATGTTTGGATAATGAGACAGTGAGAGTTATAGACAAGAACCCACATATTTTACATCTTTATTTAATGTACCCTTAATTCTCACATAGAAGCCGCAGCTTGTATACGAGAGTAAGAACCTCCGTGCAGCTTGTAGGATCCTCACAAGGGAGGCGGGAGGCATATATAATACGAAGGTTTTTGCTATACGACAGTTTAGTACTAAATTAGCAATTTTCAGACCTCCTGTGCAGTTTATATGGTTTACCAAAGTTCGGTGTGCAGCTTATAGAACGGTTAAGCTTATACACGCTAATTTATGGTAGTAGATGGTTTACACTTGGTTTCTTCTATAATAATTCAAATTGGGCTATTCACAGGCTGGGCCATCTTTAATAACGGTTGTTACAGCAGCATGTCAACATGTCAACATGTCAAGACTGTGCTTGCACTTGAAGGGCAAGGTCACTTCTAGGTTGTTGGTGCCTCCACTGGTTGGTCATCTATTATAGGCCCTAAAAGTGATCAACAGGAAATGCAAAACAATCAAGAATACCCTCAAGGCAAGACATATGTTGTCACCTATCCATTTGATTGGTCAGCATGGACTAATAAAGGAAATCGGAAGTAGGTTCAGTAATGACTTTCCAAGTGCTTCCATGTTCTGGGATACTCGCTCTCCAGGTAGAGTTCTCCCTAATTTTTGATTGAGCAGGAAGAGCACAACGCTGCTTAGTACGGTGGCCGACAAGGCTCACTCCAAAAAAAAAAGTACTTTGAAATTGAAAAAAAAAAAGTCACTATAAACATGGGAAATTTTTTTTTTTTTTTTTTTCAGAAGTGAATTTTTTTTGGAATTTTTTAAACATAGAAAATACTTGCTGTCAACTGTCAACTGCGGAAATCGTTGCTGTCAACTGTCAACTTTTTCAACATTCTGCTCTCCAAGCACATTCTGCCATCAGCAAATGAGATGAGCCTTGTGATTGGTCCTTGGTGGTGGGCACTTGAAATACTTGCAGTAGGGAGTTCTATGCTGGCTCAACTTGCTCCATAGGCCTATATGGGAATGAAGATTGTTGTGTTTTTACGTTTTTAGTGATTTCTCGGAAACTACTGTAATAAATTGGCCAAGAATTTAACACAGTAACCCTGCTAGGCCATGGAAAAGTCATAGTGCATTAGGAAAGTTCCTGTTTATGACCGGTCATGAACAGGAAAGTTCCTGTTTATGACCGGTCATAAACAGGACAAGTGAAGTGGTAACAAATAGTCCGCCCGAAAATCCCTACTTCAAGTATTTCTTTGCCCTACTTCAAGTACCCACCACATAGGACCAATCACAAGGCTCATCTCATTTGCTGATGGCAGAATGTGCTTGGAGAGCAGAATGCTGAAAAAGTTGACAGTTGACAGCAACGATTTTCGCTGTTGACAGTTGACAGCAACTATTTTCAATGTTAAAAAAAAATAAAAAAATGTTCACTTCTGAAAAAAAATGTTAAAAAATAAAAATATTTTTTTCACTTCTGAAAAAAAAGATAAAATTGAAAAAGTTGATAGTTGACAGCAACAATTTTCGCTGTTGACAGTTGACAGCAACTATTTTCAATGTTTAAAAATATTTTTAAAAATTTCACTTCTGAAAAAAAAAAAAAAAAAATTCTCCCCATTTTTTATAGTGAAAAAAAAAATCATTTTTTTTCATACTACTTTTTTTTGAGTGAGCCTTGTCGGCCACTGTAGCTTGGAGAGTATTCTAGTAATGTCACTCCTCGCTGGTAATATAAATATCAGAGTATTTAAACAGGGTCCACCAGCTCTCTCCCAGTAAGCTGTTATCTTATTATATGTGGAAAACACGTACACAGAGAGAAGAACTAGAATCACTGTAACTCTCAAATGGGAGTCCAGCCCCGATCACTGAGGTAACTCTCCCCAGGACTCTAAAGTGACTCCCTAGTATTAGTGGGACTCTATTATAACTCTATAATGACTCCTGTTCTAAGAGAGCCATAGCTAATTGACTCCCTACCTCACATTGACTCCTGTCTTATGGAGTAATGAACTGGAGGACTCCATACAGGGGAGTCACGACTCCATAGGGAGTCATGTGTAGCCGACTCCCTTTTGACTCCCTAGACTATCCTGACTCTCAAACTTAAACTTTCAATATCTCACCAGTTCTGAGCTCTTAAACTAGAGGGACTCACACTTTAATTTGTAGAGTTTTTCTCAGAACAGTTCCTGTCATAATGGTTTAAAAATGGCCCTCTTCATCTGATCAAGACGGAACTCAGTAATTTTTATGCTAATAGTAGGGATATCTGATAATAAGTACATGGACTAAAGAAAATACTATACTATTTCATTATGTGAAATAGACCAAAATAAGGTACAGTAGAAGCATAGACACCATTTCTGTAGGTAAATGTTAAAGCATTTTCACTGTTTCAGCTATACATGGATTATAAGCTTGTTGGCTGAGATCAACTTAATAAAACCTTGATTTCTCCCACGATTCAGATTGATGTAAATGATGAAACCAAGGAGGAGAGATCTGTTAAGATCTTGCATAACCCATTTTGAATCCCTACAATGATAGTGTCAAACAGATTTGACTCCTATTTAACTCTATGCAAAGGGAGTCAGTGCACTTAGACTCCCTAATGATAGGGAATCACTTAAGAGTTGTGGGGAGAGTTATCTTAGTGATCGGGGCCCGACTCCCATTTGAGAGTCACTGTGATTTTACTTCTTTTCTCTGTGTAACCTTTAGTCAAACAGTTAATTTCTAGAGATGACTTTGCACTCAATCAATCTTTTGAGACCAAACCAAAAATGAGGTGTCTGAGCCTTAAGACCATGGAAAGGTCTAGAGTTTCTAAAGCCGATCAGAGCATGACTTAAATTATAACAAAGTATAGCGGGAAGTGTTATATAGGGCCATAATGGAAGCAGGCGGTGTGGGGAATGGGCTTAAATGGGAATTTAACGTCCATGTAGAGGGGCCTTTTGGGCTTAAACGATTTATAGATTCCTAGGCTCTCATGACACATGGCAGGACAGATTAGAGCTTAAAGCTGGTATAACCTCTCAGATACATAGGTTTTCTTTTACTTTTGTAGTAACTTCGATATCTGGGACTGTAGGTTTAGACCTAGCTACTGTTGGGAAACAGTCAGAGTGTATAAGTCCTATAGTAATTGGAAGGATTGTATGACTTCCAGATGTTATAACCAAGAACAAAACACAGGTCACTTGTTCAGGATTAAGGAATGTCTTTATTACTCTGTGGAATTAACAGGTAATCTTGTCTTTGTCTTTATTGATCATGGACACACACTGTGGACTCTTGTCTTTAGATATCTGGTAGAACTGGTAGTAGAAGCCTCTACCCAATGGGTGGATGGTCCATATGGGAGCAGGCTGGTTCCAGGTTCTTTCAGGTGAGTTTTGGTAACTGAATGACTGTAGGTTAAACTCAGTGAGTGGACCTACAGCCAGCAGCTCCCGTTGGGAACTACCAGTGACCAGTGATAGCCTGCCTTACACATGCAGGCTAGCCACCCAGGCCGGATCATGTCATCCAGGCCAGGTTGCTAGAATTAACTGCACAGTTAGTTAATAGAACCCATGGTGGTACAAGCCGGGCCAGGTTATATATATGTTTAACTGGCCAGGTTTGTAGTCATCGAGGAGGTATAAAACAACGCTTAATGGTACATCACCACACTCTCTTCATATTTATAGACACTTTATATATTCTTCTTTATATTTGTAGTCATTGACCAGACAATATAATTATTTAATATTGTGTGTGTAATGAAAGCACTTTCTGACAGTTGTTGCAGTAATACACAGTACCATCAGAGTCAAGCATTTATATCTTTGGGTTCTGCTGTTAACACACCATTTATAAATGAGTCTGATAAAAATCAAAGTAGTATGGTGGTAGATTTACAGCGGTTTGGCTGCAAATTGATACTACTTCTATCACCCAGGTGTACTGGGTTCTCTTTAAATTTGTTTTACTGTACCAACCTTGCCAAGCCATGATAAATAGCTTAATGCTGCCACCCGTTAGTTTGCAAATCAATCACAATATGTTGTTTAACCTAATATTTTTTATGAAATCCTGCCAAAGACCTAATTATTAATATTTCTTATATGTCCCGGGTATTACAGTGAAGTGTCATGATTGTGTACCCTATTGAAGCCACATCCGGAGGTTTTGAATAATATGAGAAAACTAGAATATTCCACTGGAAACATAATGTTTTAGATAATCCTTTAATAGTCATTGCATTAATACGTGTATACAGTGATATTTCTTGCAAAAGTTGTGAGTCTCTCCAAATATTGAATTGATCAATGTGTGCTTTCCCTACTATACACAAGGGGGCACTCCGGTGTATGGTCATCTTTGAGTCTATGTGTGATGTGTATGCGGGAGGGGGGGGGGGAAGGCCCACTCACCAAGAACATATTTTAATGACCATCATTGGTGTAGGTACTGGTAGACCAGATGGTCATAAAGAGTTACAAGTCAGTGCTATTTATGGGCAATTGGGGATCAAACATATGCAGTGCCCTGTGCTGGGTGCAGTCAGTAGGGTTAGTCCAGGTAAAACCTATGGGGGGGGCACTCTGTCATATTTGTTGCCATGTGGGAACATGATCCCAAGGGAAGAGCTCCATTTATGGGCAAGGGCTCATAGGGAATCTCCTGTGTAGTTTGTTGAGCAACCTCTTGTATTAGGGGTACCACATTTGAAGTGATGTTTGTACATACATGCAATGACTGTAGGAAATATGGAGAGTTCCCCCCATTGGGTTGGTTGTCACCCAATGTGATGTAGGCTGGACTACCTGCCCTGGCCACTCCCACTACCGTTCCAATTCAGCTCTGGCAACTGCTGGCATGAGGGCAGCGGTGCATGTCTGGCAAGGGAAGGAGGGGATGTGTATTTGCAGGATGTGTATTCTCAGAATGTGTATTCCCTATACACAGCCATGCTGAGCCCAATACACATCACGCTTCAGTGCACAGACCCGACCTTGAGCATATGTATTCAGAGCCCTCTTCCTGTATCAAGGTACGCAGGATCAGGCATGCCAGTCTAAATGTGATGTCACATTGGGTATTTGGTACTGTAGTTCATGTGGTTCTCACTGGGGACAGCACAATCACTGGTGTTTTATGCAGGAAAGTCAAGGAAAGTGGTCTTAGTTTAATCAATAAAGAAAGAAAGAAATATACCCCCTAGGAGTTGATTTTTTATATGAAACAATCAGTAAATATATCAAGGTACCCGTTTGATATAGCAAAACAACCACTTGAAAACCTCCGGATGTGGTCTTTAAGGCCAAAAAGAAACCCCGAAATGAGGTGCGCGAAATCCATTGGCCAGCTTTTTTTTCGGTCTAGCCTCAAGTAATTTTTTGGCCATTCCAGAGTTGATTTGATAGTCCACGAGTCAACGCTGTTGTCGGGGAGTCAGCACTGAAGTTTATGGGTCAATTTTGACCCTACCTAGCAAAAGACGACCGACCCTAAAAATTGTTATCCAATTTTGAAAAAAACATTTATATTTCAAGTAATTTTTGGGCTATTTCAGAGTCGATTTGATAGTCCACGAGTCAACGCTGTTGTCAGTGAGTCGACACTGAAGTTTTTGAGTCACTTTTTGGCTACTTCTCAGGCCAAAGTAAAAAAAACCACCCATTTGCACATACATAGATGATGTAAACCATCATACCTGTACTATATTGTATTATACTTCACTGACCGTTTTAGCAGAACGTGTTATAGCTTTACATGAACTTCTGGTCAATAAACCTATTTTAAAAGAAAGGGAACGGGAAATATACTTCTTGTCCCAAACCTTTTTAAAAGAAAGCACAACCTACATAATACCAACAATATTTTGAACCAGCAGACTCACATCTTAATGAGGGGTGGGGGGTCTACCCTTTATGTATATTCTTCTCTCTGACCTGCATGCACAGATTGGCATACATTTCCTTTGAGAGTTGGTGTTTCTGCCAGAATACCATCTTTATGCCCAGTACCCACTAATAGTATGTGAGGCAGTTTTGAGACATTCCATATGTCGCCAAAATGACTATCATACAAGGGTCAGGCATTGCTGGAATAGCATAGATGGGTCAAGGCCACTTTAATGAGGGTCAGGGTATACTGTACCTTCAATAACAGGCTGGACTAGCGCAACATTTCTTGAGAGTCTGGCCATGCTAGAGCCTCATGCTAGAAGTTGACAATACTTTTGGAGGCTAAATGAGACCCAGCATTGCCATACTGGCATGAAGATCCAGCATGGCCAGGCTCTCAAGTTCTTAATTGGAAGAGTCCAGCAATGCCTGACCCTTATGTGAGTGGGTCCAGCAATGCCTGACCCTCACTAAAATGCCTGGCCATTGTAGGAGCTTCCTTTTGGCGACATATAGCATGTTAAAAAATTACAGAGCTAGTCTGGTTGCTAACATCTACATCTACAGTTTCTACATCTTGAGGCAGTCTACTGCTTACTGCCTTCCTTCCCCTTTAGCAAATGAGGAAATATTTTGTATCTTAACTCCTTAGTCCAAATCGTCAGAAATGAAGGCATGAAAAGAACCAGCAAGAAAGCAAATGATAGATTTGATGATTGGACGCACGTGGGATGAAATGTGGTCTCAGACTACTATAATAAACTGCGGAAGTGTAGACATATAATTGAGGATTAATATTTATATGAATTAAAGCACATTCTAGGAATAGCATGGAGGCAATATATGTAAATGGTTAATCAGTGCATACGCACTAATGTTGAACGGTGAGCAGGTGGTGTATATGGGAGAGGAGATAAATGAGTCTGGTTATGTGTTAGTCTTGGTGTGATAGCACTGACTGCTGAGTGGTCTTAAAGTTGGGCCAGGAGCTAATTTTGGACCTTTTTTTCATTTTCTATTCTTCATCTTCATGATCTTCTAATAAATGTGTGTAGAGATATTTTGTCTGATTACTATAAACATATGACAAAAGGAGGAAAGAATGGTCACGGAGATACAGGAACCCTCCCAAAAAGCTCAGTAAGGTGCCACCCTATATATCTACCCACAGATCTGTCATTCAGATAGCTCAGCGAGGCTATAGCTGGGACTCCACTACCCGATATTCTCATCTGATCGGACCCATTCTCACAAATCGGACCCAAACAGATGTAAATATAAACAAACTCTGACGCATATGGTTGTTTATATTTACATCTGTTTGGGTCCGATTTGTGAGAATAGGTCCGATCAGATGAGAAAATCGGGTAGTGGAGTCCAAGCTGAAAGCTGGGACTCCACTACCCGATTTTCTCATCTGATCGGACCTATTCTCACAAATCGGACCCAAACAAAATGTAAATATCAACAAACCTGATGCATAGGGTTGTTTAAATTTACATCTGTTTTGTGTCCGATTTGTGAGACTGGGTCCGATCGGACCAGAAAATCGGGTAGTGGAGTCCCAGCTTATATGTGATCTTTACCGAAACCATACCACAATTCAGTATCTTGAGCTTTTCCACGGGTTTAAAATAATATTGAATTGCAAAATGCCGCTGGATGAGTACTGACCTTGTTATTGGGATTTGGAATACTATTGATGATTATTATGGCATCAAGAAGCAAGTCCTAATCCATCTTTAACCCTTTAAGGACGGCATAATGGCCTATTGCATAATGCCCTTGGTCGTCATGATACATGAATGCAGGCCTGGCAAGTAATCGCAGTACTGCATTAAAGCAGCATGCTGACCCCACAGGGTCGAGACACTCCAAACGCGTCGACATGATGCACCAAGACAGCACGGGCAAGTCACTAGCATTAGTGCATCATGATGACAAATGTCATCTTTTAGCAACATGCTGTCCATAAATGGTCAACTATAGCTTCACGCAGCTATACCAGGCCGCTGTAATTCCTGAGGGTTAAAGGCACCCATCAGCACCACGGTGTAACCCAGGTGCTTCTAAGGAGTCTACTGATAGTCAACAACTGCTCAAGGTTATCTGATTATCTCCAGAGATAAAAAACATTAGTTTGGCCAAAAGAAAACTAAAAATTATATTTCATGTCAGCCAAACCTACCTAGCAAGACGGGGCCGACTTTAAGCAGATAGCAAATAACAAATTACAGTATAACTCACCCCTTTCATACTGTAATTCTACAGGAACACTCCCTGTGCAGCTACAGTAGCTTCTGACAGTGCACTTATGTTCATCAAGGCTTATACTTATACTGAAAATGATCGCTCCTTTAAGGGGTGTGCTCTTTACACGGGATTGTCTGGGGCTGTTAATGGTCTACATTACCATGGCAGCCTTCCTCACCTATACTGCATGTATTTTCCCACCAGGGCAGATTAAGTAGGGTGCTCAGGGAGAGGATATATCTACCAACACTAGTGGGTCTCCTCTATTTAAGCTTACCTGTGGGTTTAAATAGTCAATTCAATTTCAATCTTATTCTAGTACATTATCGGGCTGACATACTTTCGCTACAAAAGACAATTGTATTAACAATCATTCAAAGGTCAATTAGTAGTCACCAGCCACATATTAAACTGAGCTCCTATTTCTTTTCTGATTCACTTCACTTATATTATTATAAACATCTCACTATCTATTACTGAAAGTATGTGGGATACTTTGTAGACACTGCATATACCAGTCTGTAGATCAATTCTATTTGTTGGGCATAATTCCCGATTTACATGTGAAATCTGAACATTTTATTCACGAGGAGAACATGTACTTTTTTGATTGTTGTGTTTTCAAATATCATTTATGAATAAACACGCATCACAAAAAAAGCAGCAAACAAACATTTAAAAAAGAAACCAGATAGAAAGATGAACATTTGTACTTCACTGAGGAATTAAAAAGGATTTCATAGTTGAATCTTTAAGATAAGAAAGGACACAAGCCACTGAAGGAAACATCCCAGGGGATTTTCAAGAAAACTAATACAAAAACTTCCCTCTGCGTTACGCTCCCTGGATATTGCTTTTATTCTGAACACACATAAAAAGTTAGATTTGTGAGAAAATTGATGAAGTGTGTAGAAGCCCTAGATGGATGTGTTGTCACTTGACCATGGTACGTGTGTGCTGCCCTAGATGTGAGCTGAGCTGCATTATTTTGAAGAAAAGTGTTTCATTAGGGAGTTTAAGATCAGGGCAACGGTAACGTGTAATGTCACAGATCACGTGGGGGTATTCCCATCTAGAAGTATAGCACTTCTATGCTTGAAGGGTAGTTTGATATGAAATGCATGCATATATAGATTAACCAAACCTGTTCAATGAATTGAAAGGTATATACCGGTAAGTAGCTTGTAAACTAAGATGAGTTTATATGTGAAGAGAATAGACACAGACAAGTTGCTTCATTAAGATCCAAATCATAACTATTTATTATCAATTCCCACAATCTCCCACTACAGGTATGATGCTATGCCTGATTATAGATTCAAATCATTATCTCTAACTGCCCCTGATAAGGACCAGCAGCCTGCTCCTGTAATCACTGAGTGTGTACTCCATGACACTGGCAGCCATATTGGTTCATATATGTCGGGCCTACCTTACACACCCCAATTGTCAGATTTATATATCATATCCTATTCATGTCCATATCATCATTATAACATATCAAATAATCATAATTCATAAACATCATTATAGTAATAATCATATTAATTCTGCAATATTACACGAACATATATCAGTTACCAAAGCAATATTACAGATATTACTTTACGAGCTGTTGTACATGTGGATTGGCCTTGGAGTAAATAATACCTGTGTAATTAGCACCTTATTGAGGTCTTTTTCCCTCCCCAGCTGGAACCACATACGTCAGGCTACACTGTTCTAGCATACAGGGATTGCCTTAACAACGTTATTTGTACGTGTACTGCAACCTGTAATTCTAGACCTCCCCGTTCCTGTAGACGTATACATGTTCCCCAATCTTAAACTCTCTACAGGGTCTACTTGAACGTCTGTAGCCAAAACCTAGCTCGGCACACTCCCCTCACAGAGAGAAGTAAGGGCGTCACACTCCCCTCACAGAGAGAAGTAAAGGCGTCGCCATGACTCTTTTACCATAGTCAACTCTAGTTGACTCTTATAGCAGAGTCATGATGACTCTGGTGGAGGTGTCACAGCCACTCCAGTCATACCCCTTGGATGTTGTACAACTTGACTCTACCTTCAGTGCAGAGTCAAGTGCAGTTGACTCTGCCCACAGCAGAGTCATACATAGTTTGACTCTCCATAAAGAGTCAAATAAAAAGTTTGAATAAAAAATGTGTTGACTCTGATAGTAGTTGTATATGAAACCACATGATGGGGCAACCTGCACTAGTTTGGTACCAGTGGCAACCACAGGCTAGAGCCACTATCAATACTTCAGACATTTGGTACATGCCACACAGTTTTGGTCCTTTATAGAATAGTACACTATGTCTTTATTTGTCTAAATAATGTAGTTAAGGAATGTCAATATAAAAGCTTTTCCAACTAACTTACCTGGATCAAATATGATGATAAACTTTACAATACATTCCAAGAACATCAACAGTATAGATATTAGCCACCATATTTGTGGGTAAGGGAAATAAACATAAGGCTTGGGACTAACTGTCTGAAATATAATGTATGGCACTGCTTAAACTACACATAGACTTATGATATTGGCATCTCATTTGATGTTTGTGGCTAATGGTCTGCAGAGTGTAGTGTGAGGCAGATATAAATTAGCCCTCTCACATAAGGAGAAGTGGTGGACATGACAACATGTCTTGTTATTGACCTCTCTTGGCCAATAACTTCAACTACTCACTTCTCTCACAGGCCTCACCTGGCCTGTCACCTACACCTGTTGCCCCCAGCCTAGCCTGACATAATTACACAATCCACCTGACCTGCGTGCCCTCCTGTTTCAAGTATCAATTTTGACTGCCCCTCCTTTGATGGGTCAACTGTTGTTGACTCTTCAGGAATGAAGAGTCAATCTCATTTGACTCTCCTCTACAGGTGTTGCGTGGGAGACAAACTGCGACTCTGGCTCTCAGAGTTGTAGCGACTCTTTTACTTCTCTCTGTGCTCCTGCCCCAAATACCCCTATCTATACACTGATATTTGACGGCCGTCCTTTCTGTAATGAATTAAATTCTGGGGTGTTATCTCACAACCTATTTCACAGCTTTATATTTCTAAAAGGATGCCAAAAGATGTAAGCAACTGAACATGTGTGATGGAAATATATTTGACAGAGAACACTCGTTCCAGAAAAGAGTGAGCCACCATCATGGGGCCTGAAAATGCAAGCAGAAAGATATTCTCGTTCCCAGATCTTCCTGGTAACAAGCATGCAGGACATTATGTTTCACAGATTTTTAATTTGGCAGGCTTTGCTTAACTTTGGCAGGCCCGGGTATCGGAGTACAATTTGTCATTTATAAAGCAAGCGTTTGTACTGATAAGGCATGTAGGCAAAGACCTGCAGCTATTCCGACTGGTAGTAGCCACCTTTCTGCCGGACTGGCACACTTTTTTACTGGCTATAGCCCATGTCAGGCATGTTTTCATATAGACTGCTGAGGAGACCAAAATCATTTTAACCCCTTGAGGGCGGGGGGGGGGGGGGGCTCCAAAGAAAATCGGACCCATCTTGAGGGGCGGGACCAGAAAAATAGCACCGATTTCTTGCAAAAAGCTCAATTTCAACCTGCCGGGGAGGCAGGGAGCCAAAACAAATTAAAGTCAATCGTGCATGAACAATCGTCCCGCCCCTGTTGTTATAAAAAAGACCACCTTCTAAGCCTCTTTAAATGGACATGTGATTTGAATACAGACAGACAGGCAGACAGACAAAGACAGCCAGACAGAGAGAGACCAAGAGACAGACCAAACCCATCCCCCAGGGGCCGTATGGAGGCTGTATGACGTAAATGTGATCTACATTTCACATACTGAAAAACATGTTGGTGACGGAGGATCTGACGTACATTTATGGTACAGGTAGGAGGAGGGATGTAGCTGACCGTGAAGCCCTTATGTCATAAAAAGTCATATTAGTATACAATCATGGGATCCTCTAGATCTAGATGTGTTATGAACTGTCGTTTAGTTTAAAGCGCTCGCACCCAGGTTGCCGTTTAAGAACTCAGGAGGTTCTTTCAGAAAAACCGACGTGATCATAGGCAAATGAAACCTGTTTGATGACCATTAGTAAAATTACTTTCACAAGGTTTCCTGTTGAAATCTATAGAAAATTAATGTAAATGCCATTAATGTAAAATCCATTTTTCTTAAAACTAGTTATTTGTCCGCAAGGTGAGTTTATGAAAAATTATATTATTTTCTTGAAATGAGATAAATTATTTTTGGTTGTGTTTCCATTGTGTCATGTCCCGTGTATACCTGATGCGTGTCTGGTCTGTTTGTGTGATGACGCGTGTATAGCTGAATGATATATACAGAAATGTATGGAAATGCAGTGGTTGCCCCCACTCCCTCATAACCTCAAGTTCTAATTGGTAATCTAAGACCCCTCCCCTGCCCCATACAGACCAACCTCCTCGGTGGTTGTGGTTGTATTATTCCACTTAAAAGGTGCCTTTCCTCATAGAAAATTCATTTCATAGATTAAATTGGCTTCATCACCTTAGAAACCCCGATCTGGCTATATCTGATTAAAAGAAATCATGTATACTACAAAAGGTCCCGCTTGTTTACATATAGCTCTTGCGTGATCTAGAGACGTCAGAGAAAGGTCAAGGTACATGTATGTTAGATTAATATCATCCCTCACCGTCAGCCATTCGAAGATTGATGTTATCCCATTGCAATTACTGGAGTGAAAATTGTTGCTAAGGTAACTTCACCATGACAACAACCTACGTCAGATACATGTCAAAATGGCGGCAACTGCCAATCAGGTGACACTTTGGCCTGCAAATCCGCGTATTCCACATTTATTAAGATACAATCACATCCAAGACATGGTATAGATGCATGTTGGGAGGCATTGGTCGGTGAGTAGTAGTAGTAGCGGGTAAGGGGCCGCTGCTCCGGGCACCACTCCACCACAGGGAGCTAGTAGCGAGCAGCTCACGGCGACCAATGGGAGGAGCGGCCTGCTTTAACAGCACCCAATGAGCTGCTCACAGAATGACACACTTACACCTGGCGACCACCCTCTCACTGGGCGATCACTCGGCCTGCCCTGTCCCTCCCATTCGGCCCCTGAAGGTGTAGGCCCACTGTAGAAGTAGTAGTAGTAGGATACCACCACTCACCTGGCCTCACCCACCTTAACGCTACAGCCGCCCAGTGGTGTGGAGGAGGGAGTAGGGGCTCAGGGAGAAGCACCACCACTTTGGGGACATGTTGGAGGGCACTTCCACCACCACACAGGAGTTACTATGTTCTTTAACAACTCCACACTGCTGCAGCTGAGCCTGTACAACGCCACCTATGGGGGGCTAGACCTGGAGGACCTCCCCGGGGTGGCGGGGGAGGAGGGCCGGGCCACAACCCCACGCTGGGCCCTAGTGTCTCTGGTCGTGGTGCCCATGTGGATACTGTTTGGCAACTTGCTGGTGCTACTCGCCGTGTTCTGGAATAAACACCTCCGGACGCTGTCCAACTGTGTGATAGCCAGCCTGGCCGCCACCGATCTCATGCTGGCCGTCCTGGTCGTACCTCTGGGCACCTACCACGTGGTGAGTAAAGTATTTTTAAATCTTTATTATTCTAAAGAATTATTACATAAATATATATATTTTTTTACAAATTTTTCAGGGGTGGGTGGAGCAAGAATAATCAAACTATCTTCAGAGAAGGACCAGCGCGTTTCTATACATTACACGGCACGGGCACGAATTATTTCCAACCATTCTGTGGGAATGGGAGGGGAGAGGAGATACACTTGATAAATCTTGAGAAGTAGCCTACATGTGCGTTTTCCCCATTAAGATTCCAAAGCCCAAGCGCCAGCAGATTAGACTAGAAAAAAAGCTGAATGAGTTCAGTTAAGCGTTCATGTGTGTAGGTACATATATCACAAATATTTCTAGTCCTGAAGTAGCCGAGCTTCATGAATTAACCATGGTCCCCCCCCTCCAACAACTTTTCTTTTAATATAAATATTTGTTTGGATTTTTTAAACAATAGGCTGTGCCCCCTTTATCAAATTTCTTTTAAAGGTATTATTCTTTTTCTTTTTACAAAATCCTGTATTCAGCCCTGAACTTGGGAGGCTATGATGGCCCAATACTTCTGTTCCGTTAATACTGATTTATCCATCAAGCCTCCGTGTATTCATTTGCTCTAACCATGATATACGTCCATATTGGCCTCACATGCGGTGTTGGTAATACACATTAGCTTGCCAAGACCCTGACCTCCAGGAAGTGGGGGGGGGGGGGGGGGGAGGGTCGTTACCTATTAATCTATGCCGTCCACCGAACCCTGGTGAGCTTGCTTTAACCGCGTGGGCCTCCCTTCTCTTTGTCCAGTCTTTATGACAAAAGGTACATCAATGTTATGGTCTATGCAGCCTTCTGAACTGGCCTGTTTGTTGTATAAACATTATTATAGTCACATTCACTCCAAGATACAATGCATGCTTTCACATGAATGACACATTGTAGGAGACTGACATCGCGTTATGACTTCTATAAATGCGATTGATTTTTTTAGCACATCTAATCTATTGTGTACATAAATTATAAAACTGAATAGGGGGCGGTTGGGGGGAGGGGGTAAGTTTAGATATGGTAATTAATAGTTCTAGTGTCCACGCATATTAGTGAGCAGGCAAGCAGAAAGGATAGTCCCCGCGGGATTAGTTCCGATTTTAGCCACCAGGGGGGCGCCACTATGGCTTAAAATGGAAGAAACAGGCTAAAAAATGCTTTATGGTTATTTTTTCCGGAGAATTCAATAGGATAACTCAGAATATTCCATTTTTGGTGAAAAGCTTCCTTATTTGGAATGTAAAAAGAATGTTTTAGAGCCTACATGGGTGTCTTTGCTGATATGTGTTGCCATGGAAACGTGATTTTTATTCCAAATTAAAAAAAAAAGTAGCCCATTGATAGAATGATTCAAGAGCCTTACTATGGTCAAAACAGAATAGAATTATCATTTCTAGATCAAAATCTATGGCTTATAGGATAAAAATATATGATCATTTTCCAATTATTCTAATTATGCTAATTAGATTGAGATATCTAAGAAACTATGAGACTGAGAGCTTATTTGGGTTTCGGATAGGGCAATACCCCCCATATTCATACAGCCATTTCTCAAAAACTAGAAATGATATTTTCCAGTGTAATATATCGCTGGAAAGCTTATGATATCAATTTTAAAGTCGACATTTTCGTTGGATATCCCTTTTCCCTTGCCTCTACACAAGACTAATTTAGTCTGATTGAATTTTATTTACTCTTGATGAATATCCATTTCATTTAATTTTACTTCTTTTCTTTACACGATTGCGCAAGCTTATGATATTGAATTCCTATATTTTCCACATTGATAAAATTATAGATGCTATTAACAAGTGCGTTCTTTAACATAGTTACTCATAATCTTGTTTTCTCTGTCTCCATCGAATTGAAATATAAATACATTTGGAGATACACAGCCAAACCATCTTCTCATGAAATAAGATAAGCAATCTCATGTAGTACATTTTAATTTAGATAGAAAGTTTTTTTTTAAAACAGTCGTTTATCGTCTACGTATATACTTTTCTGGAAATGAGTAAATCAAATTTGACTGTGTAAAACCACACTGTAAATAGTTAGTGTAGATACACAGTGGAATCTACTATAGATTTACATTAGATTCTACTGTTTACCTACAATGAACCGTACACCTATAGTAGAATCTACTGTACACCTACAACAATGAGAACCAACTTTTTACAGTGCATTGGCATCCTGTGCTATACCTACATCTCAGTGAGACCCGTGGGAAATAGCCACACATGTAGTGAACCCAGGGTGGACACAGACTCACAGAGTTTACAGAACCCTATAACGGCAGCATGCTGCTCTAATGAGGCATACAGCTCACAATCTAAAATCGTACAATTGTAATAATGTTTTGCAACCATGCAAAAGAAGCTGGTTTACCAGAATTAACAGGGGATGATAAATCTGATTCTCAATGAGGGCCTGATGATAAAAAAAAATCCGGAGTAGGCTAACCAAGCATAGCTGGATCATGACGATGTATATCAAGCATTTTAAGTGTCATGCCACCATTAAAGGGTTATTGCTTGCAGCTGTCGCTGGATGTGATTTTATTGCTTTAACCCTCAGCTGTTGCAATATAGCTATAGTCACTATTTTATTACAGGGTGGGGGTAGATACAAGTGCGGCTTAGTATATCATTAACCCTTTATTGGCCGCATCATGCTATGCCCTTTGTCGACACGATGCATGAATGCATCATTTGCGAGGGTACTCGCCAGGGTTGCATGAATGCATCATGCAGGTCCCTGAGGTTACAGGCTGCATTCATGTGACACTGCTGGTGCACCCTCGTTTTAGCGACAATGACTCTCACTTTTCTATGTGTGTGCGTACACTCGACAGGGCTGCATTCATGCATGCATAGCACATTAAAGCACGATGTGGTCCTTATAGGGTTAGCATTATTATCATAAAACGGTGCATCTATAATGATTTGTTGTTTTATGGAAATACAAGCACACACTGCTATCACATCATGAAACCCGGTTAGGAACAGGTCAAAAACACGAGGAGAGTTTGGATTACAGGTTGATTGTAGTTTTTATATAATTATACAGGTAGGGCTAACCCTTATTCACAAGATAGCGTTCCATTTTTTTTATTATATATTTAAACTGTATGTAAAATATTGCCAAAATGCTGGACTGACATATTGCCAAAATGCTGACCTGTTCCTAACCGGTAAGGAACAAGCTTTAAAGGTGCTTTAAAATGACATTACGTGGAAATGCTTAACACTGGCATCTGCACAAGGGTGTCTAATACCGGCTAGGTTGACCTGTTCCTAACCGGTCAGGTTGACCTGTTCCTAACCAGTTAGGAACAAGCGTTCAAAGTGCTTTAAAATGACATTACGTGGAAATGCTTAACACTGGCATATGCACAAGGGTGTCTAATACACTCTCTTACTATCCTTCTAATCATTCTACCTATATCTATAATTCTTTTGATCATTCTAGTGAGGTGTGTGTGCCACCGTTGACATGTTCCTAACCGGCTAGGTTGACCTGTTCCTAACCGGTCAGGTTGACCTGTTCCTAACCAGTTAGGAACAAGCGTTCAAAGTGCTTTAAAATGACATTATGTAGAAGTACTTAGCACTGGCATCTGCACAAGGATGTCTAATGTACTCTCTTACCATCCTTCTAATCATTCTATCTATATCTATGATACTATTTGGAGGAAATTGCATTTTTTTCATATTTTTGGCCCCCTGGACCCCGATACGTTACAATAAAATGTAGAAAAGTATACATTTCTAGATAGGCCAAACCCTTGGGGTCATGATAGAATTTTTTTTGGGGGGGGGGAATGGATTGGGTAACCACTGGACCAGTACAAAGCTGACGGGACCCAAAATATCATATGCATTAGACTCATGAGACTGAGCCTCATTCCTTATCCCATGCCTTAACATGCAGGCTGTGGGAATTCGTCTCTAGAAGGAGGGGAGAAAACAGGACTGTATATTACTGCTTTCCCATTGGTATCACACACTGTCAGTCTTCCTATAATATTCCCCAGCAAACGTGTCCAAATTACTTCCTCAAAACCATGGCTGAGCTTTCTATAATTCACCCAATGTGCTCTCTAGATATCCCTCTTGGTATCTTAGACGTATGGCGTGGGTAAGTGTTGAGGGTGGTCCTACACCTTTTGGCAGAGACGAGTAGTGCCGGTAGTAGAGGATGATAGTTAGGCCAGGGCAGAGGCTTAAACTGAACAGGATGCCTATACTGTGAATAAAACCTGTATATGGCACAAGGTATTATAGAGCTAGATGCCCATCATCGTTCAACCCTAGGTAAAACCCACTGTACACTATAGTACCGTAGTTGTCACTAGGACTATCCAGGGTCGAAAGATGATGGGTGTCTAGCTCTCCCATAACTTGTACTATACACAGGCATCTACTCCCAGTATAAGCATGCTGCTACGTTTGTGCCTGTAGACTAGGGAGAGTGGTGTCATGTGGATGCCTCAGTTATTGCCAAGCACCTTTCACCCTCAGGACAATAGATGAGAAAACAAACGAGACAAACATGTTTTGCCTCGCCCTGTGGGGCGGGCATCATACAGTCCCAAAATTAGCCCTCTATATTTTGTTCAGTTGCTATGCAGACGTACCAAGGCCTTCTTCAACAGCTGCTTTATCATATAATTGCCACCGTATAATTGCATCTGCAGGTGCAATGTAAAGGGCCGAGAATGTCACAAAACCAGAGAAGTTATGAAAACCATGGCCCAAACAGTTCTGCAATGTATGGAGTGTGTGGGAGAGGGAGAGGCAGAGAGAGAGAGGGAGAATCAGAGAGATGCAGAGAGAAACAGAGAGACATAGAGAATCATAGAGAAAGACAGAGGCAGACAGAGACAGACATAGAGTGACAGGAAGAAAGATACAGAGAGAGAATATATAGAGAGAAGAGAGAGATAGAGAGAGAAGAGAGAGAGAGAGAAAGAAGAGAGAGGGAGAGAGAGAGAGACAGACAGCGACAGACAGACAGACATATAGATAGACAGACAGAGAGACAGAGACAGAGAGAGATAGAGCTATAGACAACATTAATATACAGAGACAGGCAGACAGACAAAGCATGTTTTCAACAAATAGATAATAATGAGACAAGGAGGTACTGCGTAAAGCGACAAGGGATCAGTGTGGGAATAATTGCAATAACAAGAACAACTTCGTCAGCAGCACGCAACGGGTGTCAATAGTCATTTAGAGATCAGAACCGCCAAGTCATTAGTCAATTCATTAGTCTCTTATTATGATGCATGACATGCCATCCTAGCCGGCTACAGATCATGAATGGGTGGTGGTGAATTGATTGCCTCATAGTGTTACTTAGGGTTGTGCAATCTGATACCACCAGAAACCCCCAACTATGTGCCCTTGATGAGGGAGAGGCAAGGGGAAGGAGAAGATGAAATGCAAAGAGACAGTGAATGAGAAGGACATGCAGACGGACATACCTATATAGAAAAGGAGGTTAATAGAATGAGAGCGACAGAAACAGAGAGATGGGGATAGAGAGAGACAGACAGAGAGACAGGGACAGAAACAGAGACAGATGGGGAGAGATGAGACATAGATCAAGAGAGAAGACGATAAATATACAGAAAGGGAGAGAGACACATAGATACATAGACAAAGCCCCATGACAAGAGGATCATTTTGGATCGTACCTCTCTTGGGAAGATTGGGGCCACATCCCATGAAGCTAAAGACCCCTCACCATTGGCCTTTACCTTTATTTCATGTGTTTCTATTCAAAATAATCATGTTAACAGCATTTAAATGGCCATGACAATTTAAACAACTTATGATGTCACAGGCCATGTGATACAGGAACACCGTATTCCATGGGGGCATGGAATACACGATGAGGGAGGTATCATGAGGTGAGAAATATTAACAGGGCAATAACTGGTGCTACCGAGCATCTGCAATTGATTCCACAACAACAATTGACAAAAAGAAAATCAATCTGCAAGTACATTATACTATGAGTGGCCGTGACATTGCCAACATTGGGACTGATGCCCAGCTGGTTCCTATCTTCACATTTCCATCTTTTTCCACTATAGGCAGTTTTTGCCACTTGCTTCATATTCAATCATTGCCAGAGCCATATATGCTATTATCGACAGCACAGTGGCACTGTAGGCCCCAGCTGATCCCCCCCTCTTCAGACAACACTGTATTCCACTTCGTGTTAATCCAACAATGTACTCCTAACCCCTACCCAAGTAACACTACGCCCTCCCAACCTATCCCCTGGCGTGGGTGGTTAAGGCTATGTCAACATAGGAGCTACTCCATGTGCCACTCATAACTCAGTGTATCATGTTACTGGGAAATAGGTGTTGGTAAATGGCCAGAGGCCTATAGTGGTCAGTGGTGGCCGGTGATGGGAAGTGGTCAATGCATTGGGTAAGTGAGCAAACATTGTCAGCTAAGCCTTTGAGGCCGGCATGGTGCTTTAATGCACCATACCGTTTGTCATCTTTTGCCTGCTTACTAGACCTGTATGCATGTGTCACGCCGAACCTTCGGAAGTGTAACAACCCTTTAGGGTCGGGATGATGCCTGAATGCACTACGGGCGAGTTACTCGCCAGGGCTGCATTCATGCATCATCATGACGATAAAGGGCATACTATATTACAGCAATACGCGGCCCTTAAATGGTTATAGAATAATATTGTATCTTCACTGGCAAGTTGTCAAATGACGTATGCGCTCAATAACCATCTATATATTAGTATTTTCTCTAACAATCAGACATGTATTGCTATATATTGCTCATGGTCAGTTAGTGAGTGGAGCCACTAGCAACTATAATTATGGTGTCTACTAAAAGCAAGATGAGTAAGATATGGCCGCTATGTAAACTGGGGAATGCTAGAACCAGGCTGTCCTAGTGCAGCAATAGACGAAAAGAAGATATTTGCATGCTCAGCATAACTGGGACTATTCTCTGGGTTATATTATACCCACCTACATGAGAGTCATTCACAGTGGAAGATGTGTCCTTTTATGATTATCAGTCAGGTGCTAACTGCTTTCGCCTATATATAGATGTATACCTATGGCAGGTTTGTTTCCTAAGCAAAAGAATAGATCAGTTAATCACATTGAGCAGTGTGAATAACAAGAACATTGCAGGCAGTATACAACAGCTCATAAATGAACATTGACGGTCATTTAGCGATAAGAACCACCTAATTGTACGTCGGTTAATCTGTTGTTGTGATATAAGATCTGCCATCTTGAGCCGTTAACATCTATATAATTATAGACATAATAATGAGCTGGTGGAGGCAGGTCGATTACCCGATAGTGTTACTTATAGTATTATGTAACCCAATACCACTAGAGACCCCTGGTCATCTCCACTTAGTGGGAATACAATCTAGAGACTGTCAACACCTTGTATAGCCAACCCTTTCAAAAGACTATTTCAAGGTTTGAATGCAGCCCTGATTCATGAGTTACTCAACCAACCACTGGTGAACCACTGGTGATGCATGTAGTGGACTCATTGTGTATGGTTGTTGTGGCTCTATATCGGCAGGTAGCACTTCCAAATTTGCTGATGGAAAATGATCCTAAACCTCTAAGACCTGCATAGTGCCTTAGTGCGATTTGACATTTGTGATCATGTCTGAGTGCAGCAGTGTCTATACTCCTGATCCCAAATCAATCTGAAAGAAGGCTCTGGTAAATGCCAAATGAGCTTGAACGTGGGATGTTGCTGGGTTTGGGCAATCCCTGCCGGTGGCTTAGAACCAGCGAACAGACACTGGAAATGGAAGCATAAAGTATGATGGTAAAACTACCATCATACATGCTAGTTCCTGGCCACCGGTTCCAAGCTATCAGCAGGGGTTGCCCAGACCCAGCAAAATCCCAAGTTCAAGGTCATGTGGCAGTTACCAGAGCCTTCCTGTGGAAGGATTTGGAAACGAGAGTAAGCAGTGTCATGCTACAATGTTGATGCAGAGGCCTGCCAGACAATTGGCTACCCGAACTCTGAGGCCGCCTTGTCTGGATCCTATTGCTTTTATCTATCACCTCATGTTGCACTGGGGCTATATGAGTCTAGTTCTACTTCACATTCACCAGGGGCTGTGTGGTGAGTCTGTTATGGTGTACTGAGCGCCATCTTGAAAAGCGCAGAGTTCTATACTCTTAAACTCGGCAGTATAGTGTGCATTGATGTCGTCATGCTGCATAATTGCAACCCTGGGCAAGGGCCGGGTTCATGTATCACACCTTTGCAATGCGATTCTAGTGAAGCCCGTAGGCTGGGCATGATGCTTGAATGCAGGCATGACGAATTCCTCATTAGTGATGCATGCATTCATGCCTGCATCATACCGACAAAGGACCAACACAAGGAGTAACCTTGACGTATTTCTTTTTTGCCTTGGGGGTCTTTTAGAATAGATTCATGACTCGTGATATTTGGATTTTCGTCAATACTGTAATACTTGCAGTTGCCGACCCAGGGGTCATTTGACGAAACAAGTTTTGTAATGTGATAAATTGCCTTTAATTTCGTGACCTGTTGTGAATGAGCTTCGAGGTCGAGAAGCGTCAACGCAATTCAATTTTCGTCAGCTGTACAGCAACAGGATATAGGTACTATAGCAGACAAAGGGAAGGTTCCCGGAATCAGTATGTGTATGCCAACACAGGCCATCTCTTCAGAACTTGGGTCTGTGCACGGAACGCAGACTGTTCGTTGAGTATAGGGCACCTGGCCGTTGATAGCAGCACCTGTGCAAAGTTGAGAACCTTCAGTACAGGCCCTTGGCCACTAGGTAGAGCAGCTAACCGGGGGTTATGACATCACAGGGCTATTGCTTCTGTCTGAAGTGGTTCCCAGGACTTAGCCCTTCGGTGAGTAGGCCTAGTTACTGGGGGCCAATGCTATTCACATGTCGTCAGGGTAACACAGACTGAAGCAATCACTATCCTGACTATCCCTAGGAGCCCTATAGCGTGTATTCCACCAATGTCGGTCGACTGAAATTTTGTCATCCGATAAAAGTCTATAATGTTAAACTTATGGACAAATCTCGTCCGACTGACAAAATCACGGCCAATTCCGTCAGTGGAATCCTCCCTTATGGTAACTCACCCAATCGCGGGAAATTCCATGGACAGAAACAAAATGGCTGTGCATACCGAGCAACCAGAACTCTCCTTACAGCGAGTGTTTACCACCTGGGTAGACACTCAAGCTGGTCGTGCAGCCAATAACCCGTAATACCGGGAGCAGACACGCAGTCCTCTGCAATATAACCTTCCCAGGGGCCTGGGTGTCCAGCTGGCGTCTGATTCATAGCAACAGGAGGCTCTTTCAGAACAGACTCGTCGGTCATCATATTTCGATATTCGTCGATATTGCAATATTTGCGATTGACGAGGGTATTTGTAGCTGGCAAAAGGTGGTATTTACATTAATGTTTTATAGATTTGTAGAGGAAATATTGTGAAAGAAATTTTACTAGTGGTCGTCAAACAGGTTTCGTCATGTCACCAGTTCCCTACGACCACGTCGGTTGTTCTGAATGAGCCTCCTGACGTATTGGCCAGAAAAATAAAATTGTCAATAGTGTTATAATATTATTTTGAAATTGACGAGGGTACTTGTCATCGTCGGTAGGTGGTGCATACTTTAATTTTTTTGAAATACAAGATTTCCTATGCTTTAGCACTGAAGAGCCGTATCCAATGCCCCCATTAAATACAATGTGGTCAATGGGCTAAAAAAAAGTAGTTTTTCCTTCATTAAATGTCTTCAAAAAAAAAAGAAGCAAATGCCAACTACATTGATTCCTCTCTGATTTCACTCATGGGGGCTGGGGCATGTGGCTTCGTGGGATAATGCCCCAGCCCCAACTCATGAAATACGACAGAGATGGTATCATTGGGCGTTGGCATTTGTCTATATATATTTCTATATATTTTAATATGTTTACTTCTGAAAGACCCCCTTACCCTCTTTTCTTGAGCCCCTCCTTTGCTCGTGACTTTTTACCCGACGAATATGGCAGTTGTTATGAATCAGACCCCTGGAGAATTTGCCAGGGATTTACAGGGTATTTACCTGATATCTATATCCCTCGAAGATATTGAAGTTGGAAGGAGGGCGATATTCAGGAATCAGTTATATTGCTTCTTTTCTTTGACATATTCACGGGTCTATAGTATAGGTGTAGGCTCATAGCTTTCTGGAATACCTACACCCCCTTATATTAGGGTTGCCATTTCACATACTCAATCTGCCTGTGTCCGGAGGTAAATCTGGCAGGTTTTCTTAATCAAGTCTTTTCCAATCACAATTTTCTCAGCTATTTCACACGTTAGAATGAACAAGAAGTCATTTATCTATGGGAAACAACCACTTAAATAAATCCATTTATACTCGCATCTTATTTCAAACATATAAAATAGCTGAGAAAATCTTGATTGAAATAGACTTGATTAAGAAAACCTGCCAGATTTACCTCCGGAGGCTAAACAAAGTGAGAAAAGAGGTGCGAGATTGCAAGGGTTGGTGCGTAAACTGCAACCATAAGAGGGTGTATATACGGGCCCAGGTGGGCAATAACTGAAAATGTTAGTGTACCCTAACTTGCCGCGCACTTCTGAAACAACTAACCCATACAAGTCAACGGTTAGTGTCTAAGGATATTCTAATTGGGGGTTTGTCTACTGGGGGTTATCATTTTCTGCTCGATAATGAATCCTTTCTTACCGGAACCTACCCTGTTGAGGGGCACATATTGTGCTTTAATGCATTCTGCCCTTTGTCATCATGGACCATGGATGCAGGCATGGGTTTAGTTACTTACCATTGCTGCATCCATGCGTCATGCTGACTCCATGAGGTTGATACACTCCAGAAGGGTACACTTTTTTGGTGAATTTTTCTCACCCTCAACTAGCCAAATGTCTAGTTCTCTGCGAAGGTGATTGAGTGACCGAGGGAGTAATGGAAGCGGGAGGGGAGTGGTTTTCTGCACACAAAAAAATCAGTTTTGAAGGGTCAGCATGATACATTAATGCAGCCCTTGTGAATTCAAACATCAAGACGACAAAGGGCACAACACATTAAAACATTATCCGTCCCTTAAAGGGTTAACTACCTCATTACGGCCGGTGCTGAGAGAATTGCTCCTATCGTGACAACATTTGGAATGAGCTCCAGATAATTTGATAACAGCTGCAATTCAATATTCTAAATAGGTTTTAATTCATTTATTTTCCCTCCTCCGCTGGGGATCGAACACCCCAGACCTGACACAAGCAGCAACGTGAAACTCATCTCTGAGGAGATCACTGGAATTACCCTGAGGCGAGAACAAGAAAATTGTCATCCATGTCTTTGTGTTTTTTGCTTGATTGGACACCACTTAAATGAAACCTCCGTAAACCAGTCCGCCCTAGGATGTGGTTATTTTTCCTCCGCCTTTCTTACCTTTCCTCCAGTGTGTTGTTACTTGAGGGCAGGCCCTGCTCCTTTCCCACATTCCCCAATTTTCCCTCCGCTGCTCAAATCAATACTTTTGCCAGGCACGGTCATCAACCTTGTCTTCCAGGCTCTACATCGATTTTAAAAGCCTTTTTAAGATTTGGATTTGGATTGGGCATGCAACAAGCAAGATTGTTTGTTTCCATTTTGCGGGACCATAGTTGACGGTTGGATGATGCCAAAGGTTTTACAAGGTACCAGATAACCTCAAGGATATATAGTTTCCAGAAGTACAAAGAAAATTGGGGGGTCCCGAGCTAGATTCTGAGATAATTTACTACAAAGTTTGAGTGACCTATGGTAGGATCATATATCATTTTCTCCCATATACTCACAGAATAACTTTAAAAAGTAACTACGTTTTTTTAAAATTATGAGTAACCTATCTAGAAAATGTGTTTTCAACACGTGCTTTTCATATCCATGGTCAAAGTGTCAACAGTAAGATGATCCTCAAACTGCCGTGTGCGAGATCAGCCTCATGGAAAGAAGAAGCAGGTGTCATTGGGAGCACCCTCTGGGCCTTTGCGCAGGAAGTTGGGGTTTTAAGCGTCCATAGGAAGTTAATGGAAGGATGCACCAAAGCGGCATTGGCGAGTAATTTAGCCAGGATTGCATTCATGCATTAACCCAGTGGGCACAAAATTCAGTCCAACGTTGAATCAACATTGCATCAACATTGAATCAACATTGACAACCATTTAACAATGTTGATTCAATGTTCTGTGCCCACTGGGAAGGTGGGTAGTCCCCATAGTCTAGAAGTTATTAAATTTCGTCAGGATTTTCGCCATGAGGCCCATATCATAAGTAGTCTCAAACGATGTAAAGAAAATAGGGGGATCCCGAGCTAGTTTCTGAGATATCTGGCTTTGAGTTTGAAGTAATCTGTAATAGGATCATATGGTAATAGTACATATGTGCATCAAATAGCATCTTAAAGTAATTAACTTTCCCTTTAGTTCTCTCAGGATATAGTCTACAATCCTTTACACCCAGAAACAATATTTTGAATATATGGTCCCCTGCATATTTTAAAGGTTTTTGGTGTTTGAAATAATAAAATATAAAAATGGAGCTCACAGTCTTGATGTGGTACAGGTATAGCTTTCAGCATGCCTACTACCAGAGCCCCAGTAGAGTAGGGGTAAAACGTTGGACTCACATGCAGGAGACCCTGGGTTCAATCCCCGGTCAGGTCTGGGAGGGTAATTTTGAAAACACATGAAAACATATATCTAATATACAAAAATATGACCAAAGGCACCCCCTAGTGTGTTCTGGGACAACTAGATGTGCATATGCGCAATGACCTGCGCAGTTGACCTGTTTACAATAGGGTCTAACCACCTTAAAGCCCTATGGTGTAGCCATCACGCAGCTACTGGTTCCATGCAGTGCATGATTAGTAATTTGAGCTGGCTATAGATAAACCCACGCATGTGCTCATTAACTTAAATATCATTATATCTTTATACAAATCTACATGATAGGGTACCGCTCTTAAAAGGACGGTGACATATTATCATATGAAGAAAGGATGAGGTTGAGGATGCATTTCAAGGAGATGATGCTTGAATAAAACTAATATGTACTTTGCAGGAAGTAGGTGTGGTTGTTATTTAATTCACATACCCTTTGGCTTCTTGATAATTACCAAGCTACATTAACTAGTGACAGGTAACATATACATATGTGTGTAGAATAATATGTATACATGGGACCTACTGTGAAATGATATGGTTGTTTGTAAATGAGCACTTTCATCTTAGGAGCTGATCTCCTACCTTTCATCCTTCATATTCCCTACCCCCCCCCCCGCTTTGGTCTCGACCCAACATTATGAGCTCTTCTATAGTTTGCCAGGTTACACACAGCCGTTCTCATACATGCATGCATACGTGTTTATATTACCTGGTTCCCCACCTCATATGTCACATTACATTTCCTTCTTTGATCACCGTATTAGACACGAGGATCATCAGGCCCAGTCTCATGAGTTTGTAACATTTCAAACGTCTTTGACCGGTGCCGTCTTTAAGAGGTTGATTTTAAGAGGTTGATTTGTCTTTTATTGATCCATTTAAAGCACATTATTATATTTTACATCAAGGGCGCGTAGCAAAAAGTCACATAACTTCATCATTATATTCGCCGTTTATGCACAAAGAATTTGTAGTTAATACCGGTAAGTTATAAACAGCATTTCAATCCATGCGCGCCTTGGTTAAACACATTAAATTCCTATTTGATCAACAAAAGATAGGGATGGCAGTCTGCATAGCAGATATTTAATGCCACCCCTTAGATATTTAATGCCACCACCTTTGACCGGAGCCGTCTTTGACCGGAGCCGTCTTTGACCGGGTATGTGATTAAAATGAAGAAAAAAGTAATGTATAGTAAAGAAATGGGTAAATATTTTGTATAATATGTTATAACACATCATTTCGAGGCATTATCTAAAATTGATATATTTCATATATTTATGTTACTGGCTCAGTCTCATGAGTTTGTAACAGTTGAAACGTCTTTGACCGGCGTCGTCTTTGACCTGTGACGTCTTTGACCTGCTGAAGAAAAAAAGCCCAAAAGGAACCCTTAATATGTGCATTAAAATATATTTTTTTAATTGGGTAAAACAACCATAGACTGTTTATTACATGAAGAAGTTGAAGCTTAAATTTCTTTACTATATATACTACTTTTTTCTTCATTTTAATCACATACCCGGTCAAAGACGCCACCGGTCAAAGACGCCACCGGTCAAAGACGCCACCGGTCAAAGACGTTTGAAATGTTACAAACTCATGAGACTGAGCCATCAAAGTCCACTTTAGAACTGAATGAATGCTTACTTGAAGTCGCTAATCGTCACAGGCACGGCGCGATTTTTGTCACTGGGATGGATTCCATATGGTTGGATCATTCATGAGGGTGGACCAAAACGCTAATCAGCAATACAAATGCATTGCTGATGATCTGCTTCCGATGATTTCCTCCTTTACTCCAATCTGTCTCCGCCGACCTATATGTATATGCTATCTGTGCCTCATGTGGTATGAGGATAAAGCTGGTTGCTTGGTTTGGGAGTCCATCTTGGCATTCTATCTTGTGATATTTAGGCAGGTATCAAACTATCGCATGATTCGCAACCAGCTGCATTCCAAGACCAGAGCCAACATATATCTGATATGCTTATTACCCTGGTATGGCATTAACGTGGATGCTTGTAAGGTAATTGAAATAACATTTCTGAGAGCAAGAGGCATGAAATAGAAAAAAATAACAGACAACCACAGGAGGAAAACAAGGGCCCAACTGTGTATATTCATAAAACTGGCTTTCGAAACCTAACCTCTGGAGGAGGGATTGTCAGATTTGCTGTCCGCACAAAGAACATTATGAAACGTTTCATGTTTCCACTTCTATGAATGCAGCTTCTCATCCGCCATGAGCAATGGATGTGTCTTTGGTCACACCAAGATAAAATAAAGAAAAAGTTGACAACACGTACCATCTAAGATCACCTTTTAGTCTCACCAAGGCACAGGGGAGGGGCGTGGGGGCAATATAAGGGTACATAATCATTTCATAGTAGCAATTATAGTAAGCAAGCTCCTAGCACAATCATATCATTTTATTTTATTTATTTGACACCCCAACATATCTGGCTTTAATTGTTTTCATTGTTAACTTGTTTCTATCTGCACCATGAATAGTATACCCTCTATACATAAGTACAAAAAATGCAACTTACTATTTACAGTTGTTTGTGACTTTAATTTGTCTAGTTCTTATAATGAGATACTATCTTCCATGAACATGGTGGTTCTATGTCTAAACAGGGCGAGACCACCTAATGCTGTTGATGGCAACTGGAAAGCGTGCGGAATCATTTAAATTCTATTGTTCTTTGTGGATGTATCACCTTACCCTTTGCTCCTGGAAGGCGTTTCACCGTATCATACGGAGGGTCCGTATGTGCTTTTTTTGCTATTCAGGTCATTTTTGCGTTTCAGCTCAACATGTCCGCATCTTACGGAAAAAGATACGGCCGCCGTATGTACATACGGCCGGCCGTATGTACATACGGCCATAATTGCGTTTCAGCTCAACATACGGAGCACATAAAATCCGTATGTTTGGCGTATTTGGAGCCCAGAATGCGGAGGGGGAGGGGTGGTGGTATGTCAAAAATCACATTAAATGGGTTGTATGTAGGGCCGTATGTTATAAATAGGGTCCGTATGTTGGTAGTGGAATATAAAAATGGTGGACATAAAGAGTTGACATGAGGAGTTGGTAGTGGACGTGAGAAGATAGTAGTGGACGTGAGGAGATGGTAGTGGACATGAGAAGATGATAGTGGACGTGAGGAGATAGTAGTGGACGTGAGGAGTTTGTAATTGACATGAGAAAATAGTAGTGGACATCTATTTAATATTTCTTTGAAAAAAGTAAGGTGTATTCGGAGGACAAGAGGGCTTTAACCATAAAAAAATTACCTTTCAATCTCCATTCCCTTATATATATATATATATATATATATATGGGAGGAGTTGAGGCCAGCATGACTTAGCCTCTAGCAGCACTGAGTCCATACATTTTGGCCTAAGTATGTACGATAAGCAGGGGCATACCCACACCTTGATACCCACACAGGGGAGAAACCTCTCTTGTGTAAGCCCGACAGGCAAAAGATATCGACCCAACAGGCCATCGTAGAAGTGTTACTACCTCAGGGGCGGATCCAGAAGGGGTGGTCTAGGGGGGGCACAGCCAAGAAAATTTGGTCATGGGGGGGGGGGGGGCACAGGCCGGGTCCTGTACCACATTTCCTATAGTTAAGAGTCATACCAAGGGCCCCTTTTCCGAGGGTCTAGGGGGGGGCACGTGCACCCCAGGCCACCCCCTGGATCCGCCCCTGTACCTTGCTAATTCCGGGCTGTGTTGGTGCTGCCACCTAGAGGCTCAGTCAAGCTCGCCTCAACTCCTCTCATATATTATAAGGGAATGGAGATCGCAAGCCAATTGCGGGAGGTCATGTGGACCTAAACCATTATTCTGTAAGCTAATACAGTCCCCCACCTCCCTTCTCCCTTTTTAAAGTGCACATATATATGTAAAAAAAAAAAGGCTCTAGGATTGTTTTAATGAATAGATAAGTGAAGTCCAACTTCTACCTTCATGACAAAAAAATAAATAAAAAATTGTATGGATTTTCGGAGAAATTAGATGAAAAAGAGTCTTTTCTTCCATAACTCGGTAAATAATAGCCCTACTGAGCTGAAAATCTGCCTATAGACTCCTTGTGTTTAAACGGTGGTAGACAATAGCTATCAGAGTACTGAGCTGGCTGGGTGCCAGAGGTGAAGAAAACACTCCAAATCCAGTGCCTTTCCCAACCTTTCCTATCTCTTTCCCGACCTATCCTGTCTCTTCCTCGACCTCTCCTTTCTCTTCCCCGACCTCTCCTGTCTCTTCCCCGACCTCTCCTGTCTCTTCTCTCACTTTCCCCTCACATACGGACCCTATGTATACCCTTCCTGACCTACCTCCGTATGTCTATCAATATTGTGACGTCACAGAGGGAATTCCCTAGGGGTTCCCCGGAATGTAGACTGGTTTTTGCACTTTTTTCTAAAAGAGACAGGTGACAATGTCCGTATGTTGAGAGGGCCGTATGTTGGATGCCGTATGTTGTATTTTTTTTTAAAGATACGGAGGGTATACGGAAGACCAACTGAAACAAAAAAAGTACTTTTGGTGTATATTTGCCGCATCTTGACCGCATCTTGCAGCCGCATGTTTGGTTTTATATCAACATGCGGTGAAACGCCTTCCTGACAATCACTTTCATGTACTCCCATTATGTATGTTGTATGGGTCAGAAATATATATGTTTTAATGCATTTCATATTTGGATACATTGCTGTAACTGGCTAGGTAGAAGTTATCGTAGCGGCCCAGTATCTACTCACAAACTCAAATATCATTTTGCTCATCATACCATCCTGTACAAAGGGAAATCACTCCTGATAGGAAGCTGGGGCAATCTGAATAGAGTGTATTACTTCTGCGCTTCTGAGCTGGGGTCAGGAAGTATGACGATGTGCATGCAGAGGATGTGGCATATAATAAGAACATAGCCTGAGGTCAGTAATGTATCTACAGTAGATTGGTGCTTCTGAGTACTATGCTTATAGGTAGTGCGCAGGAAGGAATTGCAGCTAGGCCTATAGAGAACTCTTTTATACAGTCTTTGCGAAAACTTTTTCACTATGCAGGACATTTGGTCCTGTGGTTTGCAAACCTTGCAGGACCAGATGGATTTCTGCAGGACCAGATACCAAAAGCATACAATTTAGGGATATATTATATCAAATTAATGCTATAAGAAAATCTCCATAGAATAACACTGTATACTCTCTGACTTCTAACTTCAGTTCTAATTGGAATATTTGAAAAATTCTTTCAGTTTTGAAAAGCCTATAATGTGCAGGACATCTTGTCCGGCAACACCAGGTATTTCACAGGACTAGAGCCTTTTAAGACGGACATTGCCACTGTCCGGCAGGATTTGGCAAAGATTGTTTATATACAATGCAAGTTGCACTATCGACTTCAGAAGTCAGGGCCTTGACCATTACCTAAAAGATGTGCGTATGCCGTATGTACATCTATCTTACCTTGGAAGTATATATTCTTTTGTGCCAAGTATTTGTTCATTCCAAGATTACTTTTATCTTCATTAAGTCTTAAGTCTACATTAAGTCCTTTGATTTACTTTCCTTTCGTATCCGTCTCACCTTCCTTTCTCAGCAGTTTCTTTCCATCTTCCTGATCTAATTACATCAGTTCTTTTTTTCATTTGCATCCCATTTCTATTTTCCATATAATGTCAATACAGTATTTTCTATATGATTAATGTCAACAAATATACTTTTGATTGTGGTCAGAGCAGAACGTAAGTATTTTTCAATAAATAATTGCAGCTTATTTTTCCCTTCGAGAAGTTTGTCCATAACTGCCACCTGAGTGCAGGTTAAGGCTTTAAGAAGTCAGATTAGATGTCAGAGATGATCGTCTAGGCCTTTTGGAAGGCATATAATGTATTTTATATGTATGCAAAATTCAAATTGGTGGGCATTGGCAAACATCTCGTACCAGCCACAGCATGTATGTAACATGTGCCATGTATCACACAACTATCTTTAATTGACTTTGAAATAATAATTATAGTAATTCGGGAAAAGATACCAAGCTTTTACCTTTTCAAATGAGGAGGGTGACTATGGTAACTGCAGTTAATGGCTGACAGAATTATCTAGAACAGTAGTATGAAAGGGTTTTAGAATCAGGTGGACTATGGTAGACAATTCCATGATTATATTTAGTGGCTCAAATGATAAAGTATAGTACCAGCTATAACTATACAACTATGCAATACCCAAGCTGCCATAAACACAGTGTAATTACCATTTTTGATTCTCTATGCTACAATAGGGATCCCTAAACGGTGATCTGGTAATTGCAGTTACCATAGTCAACTTCCTCACAGTGCTTTTGGAATAAGATAAATGCTTGTTTGGAATCACACGTTTCAAATGCATGGTTGATTCCCCTCAGATGGAGTAGTGTCTAGGTGATTAGATTATTCATAGGTGGCTGGTGTCTCATGGATCAAGGGGCCAATCAGCAATTCCATACACATTGCTGATCACATTAAGATTGTCTGCTAACATATATACTTTGTCTATTCTTGCCTCTATATATATAGTATGTCTGACTCATAATTATGGGATAAAGAAATAACACCTCAATTATGGGATAAAGAAATAACACCTCAATTTTACATCAATTTCTGAGAAATAGATATGAATTGAAGTGAATAGACAGACCCAGGTGAGAATGGAGACTTGGATGACCCTACCAAACCAACCGAGAATAACTAAATAACACCTCTACTTCAATTTAGCTTGCCACTCAATTCTGAGAAATAAATAAAGATAGAAGTGACAGCCAGATGTCACACAGGTAGAGATGTAAAAGGCGGAGACTCTCGCATGACCCTACTATGTATAAATAGACTAATAGGAATAAGCCCTGGAGAAACACTGAGAAACGTCTCACATTCCCATTAGGACCGGAGGCGGCCTCTTGTTTGTCAACTCTATTTCAAGTGCTTTCTCCAGATGGACCCAAACATAGACATAATGGGAGAAGGACATGGTCTAGGTGTCACTATAATTATGGACCTCAATGAAGCCTACTCTTGGGATTGAAAGGGGCCTTCCATAAAGTATGTATGCACCAAGAGGGGTGGGGGGTCTATTTTCCAGAAGGTTTTGCGTACATAGACCCTTTATTTTAATGCATACAAGAACTTTAGGAGGGTGGGGGGTCAATTTCTGAAGAAAATTTGAGTACATACTTTATGGAAGCCCATGGAAGGTAGTCAAGTGTAAAATCGATCAAAGGCAGTATGATAGCTGCATCACCTTTTGGTGTCATCATCTCACCTTATGGCTGACAGTAGTAATCCCTGTGATATGGCTGGTGTTGATTAGGTTTGATGATGTCTTGACTGTGGGGTTGGGGCTTTGTGCTCACCTCTCCCTCACTTTCCATCCCTCTTTCTACTGGTTGTCTGGCTATGTCTGTCTGTCTGTCTGTCTGTCTGTCTGCATCTATGTCTGTCTTTCTGTTTCTGTTTCATTCTCTCTTTCATATTTCTTTTCATAAAACATATGCTTTGTAGACATATGATGTGGAAACTCCGCACAGCCAATCTGTTGTAATAAGGTATTTTTCTATCCTTTCTAAGATTGATTCTAGAGCTGACATTTGCGCCTAGATATCGGACAGGATAGAGAGGGGAGAATGCAACCGTCTAGCAGTGCCTTTTGAAGTAATAATGTCCCTCGTCTGTCAGGCCATGTTTCCTACGATTAGATCAAGCTTAGATTAATGGTGCCGATAAAAGAGTGATATAATGTGTTGGTGCAATCACAAAGCCGGGCACAGAGGAGAACTAGCTGGATAGTGTTTGTCCTAGCATGCTGATATTACCAGGCTATTTTATGACCACAATGGGCAGCTAGTAGCACTCCTTGGCACCTGCAGGCATGTGCAAATGTGTTGGTGCTACAGTAACAAAGGTCAGTTTACGTCAATGGAATACTCCCTTAATGTAGCTTTCTTGCCATGAGTATGACCACTGAAATACCTTTAAACAATTATTACTAACCAGGGATGTGTGTTCTAAACATAGCTCTCATGGAACATATGGTATATTATAATTTTATTAGGAAAGCACTTACATGATATGTCTGGGCAAAGCTCCAGTTCCTTTTATCATAGCTTACCTAGATAATCTCTCACAACAGTTACCACATCCAGCCCCTTGTTAGGACAGGCCACACCTTTGACAAATAAAATATAATGGACTGACATAATTAAGAGTTAACAAAAGGGAATGGAGACTACAGTTAAGTGTTCTCTCCTCTTCCTACCTCTTTTAAAATATTCTTAATCTAATTGGACTGGCACAATTACAACCTATCACCCTGCAACAAACAATAAAATACTTCAAGAGACACCAACATGTCTAAATAGAAGTGTTAATCATGTTATTGATTGTTTTAAAGATACTTGATAAATACACTAACATAAGATGTCTGGGCAGTCTGTAGTGAGGATAGTCCACCCTTAATTAATCTAATTAGACTTACCATCTGTAACGCTTCTATGAACAGTAAATCAGTTCCACAGACACCAACATGACATAAATGTGCAGATTGTCATTGGTAATTATCACAGAGGTGTAATTGATATATCTGTTTACAAATAACTTCTACTGGATCTGTTTTCCTACACTTGGTATCTGTTCCTCATGCATGGGGCAGCAAGTGCATTTATAGTGCCTTGTTTGAAGGCCTCATTTAATCTGCCATTAGTACAAAGCATTGCAGGGATTCCTTTTCATTTCCAGTGCACCTATATTCAAAAGTCCATCATGAGTATGGTTTCATATGTGTTTAACGGTGTGCTATCAGTCATTGATATATGTGATCGTAGGTACTAGAAATAAGTAAGTAATGTTCATGCTTCACTCTTTGCTATTGCTTGCCCAATCTTGTAATTGCATTCATTCCAGGCAAGACCCTGCAGTGGGCCCCTCTGTTACTGAATACCAGCCAATTTCCTTTTAACGGCCCTACGCTATTCAAAAAGGGCTAATCTATCAACCATCAGTAAAGTGCCAAGCCTCTATCCCAATCTGAGCTGGACTGACAGCTTGATGACAACCGCTATGTCAGTAATCTGCCACTACATAACCGAGTGGTTGCCAATATGGACAATGTCATGATAAGCCAATTTAAGTCATTGGGGGAACTACCATATTGGGCAATAAAGTAAAAGGACATAAGATAATTGGTTTCTAGGCTGTTGGAAATAGTTTGTTCAGCAGACAACTCTTGCACACATCAGAGGGTGGAACGTCTTGATGGCTATCAACATAAATACATGTGCTTCATAGGATACACAATAAAGCATTTCAGTACAATACATAAATATTTGTATATATATATATATATATATATATATATATATATATATATATATATATATATATATATACATATCATATGAGACATTATTTAACACTTGATCTCTTTATAGCTTACTTTACGACATTTGCTAGTCTCCACATCAGGCTGTTTCTCCTTTCTGTGTCCTTATTTGATTGTCCATCTCTAGCACTCATATCTCCATACCTACTCCATTCCTACTTTTACCCTCCCCACCCCATAGGGAAACGCCACAGAGTCAAGATTATTCTGTTGTAGAATAATGTCTCAACTTGTTTTATAAACCAAATTTATTTTATGAACCAAAGGCCCAGTAAATATTAGTTTCATAATTATTGCATACCTCAGTTCTTCCCCCTTTGTCCTTTATCTGATTGTCCTTCACCTACACACCTCTATCTCCACACTTATGCCTTCCTTATCCCCTCCCCTGCTGTGCATAGCTGCAGCCTCCAGATGGTATTGACAGAATAATATCTGATGGTATAGAAAGAAGTTGTCCTGAAACAAACCCAAGGCGCAGGTGATATTAACTTCTTCATCACTGGAGTTCCTGTAACTCAATGCAATTTTGTGCAATATATTGGCTTACCAGGTGGAAGGGATAATTCTATAATTGTTGTATACTCTATCCCATCTTATACATTGTATATTATTATTACCTAGGTCTCACCGAAGCAATGTCACAGAGAATAGCATCCCTTTCCATTTGGTAGAAACTAGAATGAATAACCATCTCCATCCCTATAGATTGCCTATAAATTCTCCCTAGTACAGCTTTAGCACTAAGCAGTAAGTTATTTTTATCATAGTCTCACAATGTACGGTTTGATACCTAACCATACCTGGCGAGGTAGAGCGCCTCTCAGAATCTGCTCATGAAGTGAAATAAAGTATTTTTTCTCTTTCTGTGCTATCCTGTACTTTGATCAGGATGCTGAAGGGTGTCAAGTATGATGTACAGGCAGAGGAAGTGCCATATGATAACAAGATAGGCTTAGGTTGATACTCCATTGCGAGCAGACTGGGGGCCAATCCACCACTATCTATCTATCTATCACTATCTATCTATCTATCTATCTATCTATCTATATAATGATATGTGTTGTCTGTGTTCTCACTGTATGGTTACAAACAATAGAGCTGACAGAGAAGAGGAGAATACTTAATTGACTATTAAAGAGCACAGTGCTTAATTCCTGTGAAATCACACCTAATTGATGACACACAAGGTACACCTCAACCAAACAGTCAGAATCCTGGCCCATTCATTGTTACTTTAGCATTTGTACATGCCTGCATGTGCCAACTAGTAGCACTAATATCTGCATGCTAGGACATACACTATCTACCTAGTTCTCTTCTGTGCCCAGCTTTGTCATTGTACCAACACATTATATCACTCTTTTATCGGCACCATTAATCTAAGCCTAATCTAATTGTGGCAAACATGACCTGACAGACGAGGGTCATTATTACTTCAAAAGGCGTTGCTAGACTGAAGCATTCTCCCCTCTCTATCCTGTCTGCCATCTAGGCGCAAATGTCAGCTCTAGAATAAATCTTAGAAAGGATAGAAAAATACCTTATCGACAGCACTGGGTTTCTATATCATATATTGTCTACAAAGCTTTAGTATTAAAAGAAATAAAAAAGAGAGAATGGCAGAGAAACAGAGAGATAGACACAGACCCAGTGACAGAAAGACGGCACCATGCAACCAGTAGACAGAGGGATGGAAAGTGAAGGAGAGGTAAGCACAAAGCCCCAACCCCACAGCCAAGACATCATCAGACCTAATCAACACCACCCATATCACAGGGATTACTACTGTCAACCATAAGTTGAGATGATGACACAAAAAGGTGATGCATCCATCATATTGTCTTTGATCCATTTGCACTTGACTGCCTTTCAATCCCAGAAGTAGGCTTAACTGAGCTCCACGTATTGACACCTAGACCATGTCCTTCTTTCATGATGCCTTTGTTGGAGTAGATCTAGAGAAATTATTTGAAATTGATTGAGCTGATGATTAATGATGTCAGTGTCCTCACTGTGTGGTTAAAGCATGAACAGAGCCATCTGTCATAACAGACCAGCTAACAAAAATACATTATTTTACGTCAAAATAACGTTTTTAACTTTATATAACATTATGTCACCATAAGGAGCCATAGGGTAACATTATTTAACATTGTATAACGGTTTTTTGTTCATTGGGTAGCTGATCTTGCTGGGAACAAGAGACATTATAATAGTATTCATTAGGAAGTCGGTATTTTCAGATTCTCACCTCTAGGGCTGATTTCTGTCAGTTGGTTTCTGATGTCTGTCTTTATTTTGTACCCTCTTCTCAGAATTTAGCGTGAACTTAAAAATTGATCCATTAAAATGAACTTTTGAAACTAAAAGTAGAAAAGCATTCATATACCAATATTTTTAGCATGCAAGAATCCACAGCACTAATGGCAGTGCTTACCTTAATTTATATACATATTCCACATGGGGTGACCATGCGCGCATGGTTTGTCATTCATGGCCCTCCCTGGCCAGACTACATTATCCTACCTACTACATAACTCCTACACCACACTGCCCTACCTACTGTAAGTCCCTCACCTATAAATCTTCTCTCCTTTTGTATGTTCTGTGGGGGGGGGGGGGGGGTCCATGAATGAGCCATACATACCACAGATATATATATATATATATATATATATATATATATATATATATATATATATATATATATATATATATATATATATATATATATATATATATAGGCCATCATAGACAGAATATGTTAAAGGATAATCTTAAGGAGATCAGCAAATTGTATAAATATTTCTGATTAGCACCTTGATCCATACCAGCAACCAATGAATAATCTAACCCTACAGACACCGCTCCACTACAGATAATTACCAATCCATTCTGTACTAAGGTGTAGATTGATTGGCCTCAAGTCCCAAATTATTATGAATGATGAAGGGAAAACTTCATATGGATGGCATTTAGCCAATGCCCACCAGCCAAACATCAGATCAGGGTTGGACACGCCATCTAATAGAAGTGGGACCCAAGTATCAGTATCCATGAGTCGTATGCGAGTAGGGGAGAACACTGCTGAGAAAGACTTAATGTAATTGGAGAAACCAGACAGGAGGTTGCTGATGATCAATGAGATGGTGAGAGGGATATGAAGGGAAAATAGATGAAAGGAATTGATTACGATATTAAGATGATAGTATCAACATAATGCACCAAATGATTGACACAAAAAAAACATATATCATGTTAAAGTAGATTATAATAATGTTCATGTACATGATTATAATGAATATCAAATATGCATAATAATGCAATCAAACAGAATGACGTAACAGAACAAAATGATGAAACATTGTTACAAAAGACATACTCACAAACACATTTCTAAATATAACAGTTTTAAAGATGGTGTTAATGGTTGTAAAGATAATATGGATGTGTGCAGTCTTCCCTAGCCATCTTAAAGGGTATTTTTCTCCTCTGCTCTGTCAGCTTGTCTCATGCCCATATTGGCTGACACACACACATGTCTATGTATATCAAATTGGTGTCGAAAGTGTGTATTACATGGATGTGATCAGCTGTGAATCCTGTGTTTACGTCAATGGAATAGCTTTCTTGCCATAAAATGACCTTTAAACAATCATTACTCATTTTGGATGTGTTTTGTTAGCATGGCTCTTATAGAACATAATTTGGTACATGATACATTATTGGGAAGACACACTGACTTGAAACTTCTGAGCAAAGCTATAGTTCCTTTAATCACAGCTTAACTAAAATACACCTAAATACAATAGTCACAACACCCAGTACCCTGTTAGGACAGGCAAATGAAATATTATGGAATAAGGTGATTAAGCCAAATATTGAATAGATTCAAAGTAAGTCACATCACAGTGACAAGAGACGTATAACAACGTATAACCTACCACACTTCAACAATTACAATCTACTAAACTTCAACACAACATCAACATCACATAAATGCACAGATTGTCATTGGTGATTACCACAGAGGTGTAATATATATATCTGTTGACAAATGGCTTCTGCTGGACCTGTTTCCCTACACTTGGTACACGTTCCACATGCAAGGTGCAGCAAGTGCATTTATAGCGCCTTGTTTGAAAGCCTCATTTAATCTGCCATTAGTACAAAGCATTGCCAGGATCCATTTTCATTTCCAGTGCACCAATATTCAAAAGCCTGTCATAAGTATGGTTTCATGTGTGTTTAAAGTTCTATATCATACCTCAAAAATGACTTTATACCCAGATTCTAGCATAGTCAATGTTCAAGTGGGTGAGGTAAGATAATGGTGTGCAGGCAAGCAGAAAGGGGTATCCCCGCGGAATTAGTACTAATTTTAGCCACCAGGGGGCTCCACCATGGCCTAAAATGAAAGAAACAGGCTAAAATTTGCTTTTTGGTAATTTTTTCTGGCGAATTCAGTAGTTCTATACAAAATATTCCATTTTTGGTGGAACGCTTCTTTACTTGGAATGTGAAAAGAACGTTTTAGAGCCTAAATGGGTGTCTTTGTTGATATGTGTTGCCATGGAAACATGATTTTCATTCAAAATAAAGGAAATAAAAAATCCCATTGATAGAATGATTCACGAGGATTACTATGGTCAAAACAGAATATAAATATCATTTCTAGATCAAAATCTATGGCCTATAGAATGAAAATGCATGATGATTTTCTAATCATTCTAATTATGCTAATTAGATAGAGATATCTTGAAAATTATGAGACTTAGAGCTAATCTGGGTTTTGGATAGGGCAATGCCCACCCATGTTCAAATAGCCATTTCTCAAAAACTAGAAATGATATCTTCTTGTGTGATATATCACTGGAAAGCTTATTATATCAATTTTAAAGTTGACATTTAATAATGTCCCTTGTCTGTCAGGCCATGTTTGCTACGATTAGATCAGGCTTAGATTAATGGTGCTGATAAAAGAGTGATAATGTGTTGGTGCAATCACAAAGCTGGCAATTAGGTGGATAGTGTTTGTCCTAGCATGCTGATATTAGCAGGCTATTTCATGGCCACAGTGACCAATCAGTAGCAGTCCTTGGCACCTGCAGGCATGTTGGGTGTTTTGATATATTAACAAAGAATGCAACTAGTTCCAATCCCGAGACTCTTGCTTAGGGACCAGTAATGGTGCGGTCCGCTCTGAGCAGCACTCTCTAATTTGCACTATTTAACATGGTGTGAGATGGGGCAAGTTTGGGGTGATTGGTGACAGAATATGGCGACGCAACACATTATAATGCTGCATGGTTCCTGCTCCCAAAGAAGCATCGAGATTGGAACTAGTCTATGTTGAAGTGTGCCTTGTATGTCATCTATCAGGCGTGATTCCACAGGAAATAACTACTTTGCTCTTCGATAGTAAATTAGTCACTCTGAAAATCAAATATGCATAATGCAATTAAGTCGAATGATGTAACAGAACTTAATGATGAAACATAAGACAAAATCACAAACAAATGGGAAAACAGACTTAAATGAGATGTCTGGGCAAAGCTATCTAGTTCCTTTTGTTGTAGCTTACATAAATACATCTCTCCCAACATTCACCACATCCAGCACCTTGTTAGGGTAGGCCCCACCTTTGATAAATACAATATAAATGGAAGAAGACAACTAATCCAACAGGCAACGGATTAAAAGTAAGTCAAAGGGACAAGAGACAACAGCTGAGTATTTTCTCCTCTTTTCCAACTTGAAACCCTTTTAAAATCTTTATATTCTTCATCTAATCAGACATAACATAATTACAACCTATAACCCATCGACAAATAATAAAAGACCTTTAGACACACCACCATGTCTAAATAACAATGTTAAACATGTAATAACAGTTTGGACATGTTCTTAATGGTTGTAAAGATAATATGGCTGGGTTCTCCTCATCCCTTTGATGTATGTCTTCCATGAAAAATATAGATTATGAGCAAAACATGCACATTGACATGAGATGTCTAGGCAAAGCTATAGGTACAATTTATTGTAGTTCTAAATGTGGTTGTAGATAAATCTCTTGGAACAGTCCCCATATTCAGCCCGATTGAAAAATAACTCAACCCTGTTGTATTGTTAATTTGATTAGACTGACACAATTACAATCTACCACCCTTCAACAAGCAGTAGAACAATCCCAGAGGCACCAACATGACATAAATGTGCGGAATGTACGTAGGAATGTCATTGGTGATTATCACAGAAGTGTGATGAATATATCTGTGTACAAATGGCTTCCAGTTCCATACACTCGGTACCGTGGTCCACATGTAGGTTGCAGCAAGTGCATTTACAATGCCCTGTTTGAAGACCTCATTTAATCTCCCATTAGTGCAAAGCATTGCGGGATCCCACTGCATCAATATTCGAAACCCTATCATGAGTATGGTTTCATGTGTGTTCTACTTTATGACTCAAATGAAGTCATGCACAGATTTAAGCATAAGCAATATATAAGTGGGCCACATACATATACTGACATGTGTCTGCTATATCATTCCAGTCAAATCATTTGAATTAATTTGAACTGAAAAAAAGGCTCTCCGGCAGCATGTACATCAGTTACATAATAGTTGCCAGTTTAAATTAATTACCAATGTATGCCATAATAGTCATTCATACATCTGATATTTAGCACAAAAAATAAGTTGGTAATGCACATGTCTCAGTCTTTGGTGTCCTTTGCCAAATATTTTAATTGCATTCACCCCCATGCAAGACCCTGCACGGGCTCCTTCTTTTACTGAATGCCAGACGATTTGGTTTTCGCATCCCTATGTTATTCAAAAAGGGCCAATCCATCAACCATCAGCAAAGTCCCCAGCTCCTATCCCAACCTAAGCTGGACTGACAACAACCATTTTGTCAGTGATCTGTCACTACATATCCGAGTGGTTGCCAATATGGGCAATGTCATGACAAGCCAATTTAAATTGTTAATGGAATTGCTATATTGGGCAATTATAAACTAAACGGACACCACACACAATCAAAAAGGTCTTGTTGAAAAATGTATGTCTTTTTATATAAACATCAATTTATTTTAATTGGCTTCTGGGCAGTCATAAATATGTTGCTTAACAGGCAACTCTTGCACAGATCAGGACATGATACATGTTGATGCCTATCAACATAAATAATGCATATCCTAAATATGATACACTATAAAACATTTCAGTTTAACAACACTACAAGATATAGATATGAGATGTCATAACACAATGTGCTATGATCTATACAAGAAGCTCAACAAAGAGCTGCTCTCTGGTTTTTGAATTGTAAACGTATATTTATTCATCAATGATTTTCAAAATAACGTCAGTATTCAAAGTACATGCCATAGCAATATGATACATATAATCACAAGCCATATGGCATATACTCAAGGCCCATTTATAGGGCTGTACAATAAATGCATTATGATAAGTACACATTAGTGTGTATGCACACACTGTCTCTCAGTCCATAAGCCTTAATCTAGGTAATAAACAATTTGTTGACACCAATATATAGACAATGATCTGTTGCATGCACTCACAAGTGGAGTCTGTAACATATTGGTATATCATCTCCAATATGCTGCAGCTTAGCTGCAATTTGTTAACGGGGTCTGGCCCCACTGTCCTGCAGTCAAAATAAATGAAAATTCAATCAATTAATCGTACTGGGCAGGCTTGATCAATCAGAGACGTTCTTGGCTACTATGGGTTGGGTGGCCAGAGGGTCCGGATGATCATTCAGACTGTATCCGATCCTATGTTAAACGACACTTTCGTGATGCCTTCCCATTTTTAATTGGTAGCAGATAGAGACTTCTAGTAGCTTTATATCAAAAGGTCTGGAATGTGTCCATCATATATAAGCTGGAATAAGCGTAAAAGATAGTATAACATAAGGTAATTTAGGAGCAATGTCGAAAGTTTCTCACATTTTGAGGCTGTTTTGAGCTCTTTAATTGGGTGATTGCTTGAACCTGTCATTTGGGAGGATGGGCACTGGTTGATGCCAAATCCATGTATCAACAAGATTCTTCTTTTGTTTGAAGGGTCTTGAATGCAGGTATGCTATTGAGGGTCCTATACCTACTTGACACAATTGCATCTTTTACAGATAAGCCACCAAAAAAAACCCATTATTTTTAGCTAAATTCTTGTTGTAGAAATCCTTAATTATTGGTAATTCACGGTACACTACTGAAAATAGAGCAAAATCTACTGAAAATGATGCATTTGGAATGGAGATAAAACAGCCTACTGTCGGCTAGTGTCAGGGTATCCCTTGAGGGTGATATGAGGCTTTTTATCATGTATTACATCGTGCCGTACCAGACAGCAGCACTGTATAGCACATGTGTCAATGGGGGTGTAATGATGCATGAAGGCCACTATTTCAACAGATCCACCCCAGGTGACATGGTGGTGCAGTAGAAAGATCCGGTCCAGACAGCTACAAGGACAACTGTAGTGAAGTGCTGTTCCAATACTCTAGATGATTCTGTCATAGAATTGTGTCAAAATTTGTTTATTAATAAATCTAAGGTCTAGTTGATGTTAATTTTATAACTACTGCATACCTTAGTCCTTATCTGACCATCCTTCACATACACACCTTTCTCTTTGTACTCCAGTCCAAACTATGCCACCTGCTGTGTACATTCTCCAGATGTGTACAACATCCACATGGTACAGAATAATGTCTCAGCCCAAGGCCCATATCATTCGGGTTATTACTGTTGTATACTCCATCCCTTCATAACATACTGTGAACCTACTCATCTTTGGATGGGGGTCAAATTTAATAGGGAGCTGGAGGCTGCAAAGTATGATGTATAGGTAGTGCGAGTGCCACATCATAAGAAGAAGATAGGCTGAGGTTGGGAATATAATTATTATTAAGAGTAAATTGGTTCTTCTGAGTAATAGTTCTAGGTAGTGTGCAGGCAGGAAGTACAGCCACACCGCCGAATCTACAACACCCACACACACATTTTATTTAAATCGCTTAAAATAAAAAATAAATGCAAATGCCAACTACATTGATACCTCTCTGCCATATTTCACTCTTGGGGGTTGGGGCATATCATGTACATATAATCTACCCGGAAACGATGAGCTATTTTGTGACATTCATTTGGCCCATTATGTGGATACTTTCATCGTAAAGCCTGAATTAATTCCCTTCATCTATTTTCCTTTCATATCCCTCTCACCATCCCATCTATCATAGGTTACCTTCTGTCTGCCTCCTCCAATTACATTAGTTCTTTGTTAGCACTCTACTCCCCTTTCTATCTCATATGACTCATGTATACTTATACTTGGGTCCCACTTCTGTTAGATGGAATATCCAGCTCTGATCTTATGTTGAACTGATGAGCATTGGCTAACTTCTATCCCTTTGAACAGTATGACATACTGTTGTGTGTAACAAGTATTATCTATCACACATTTACATTGTTTGCTCATTATTTGATAGCAATGTGAGAAGTGAAGCCAATCAATCTATACTTTAGAACAAAATGGTTGGCTAATTATCTGTAGTTGAGTGATGTCTATGTGGTTAGATTATCCATGGGTAGGTGGTGTCCTTTGGATAAAAGTGCTAATCAGCAATATTCATCCAATTTGCTGATCTCCTTAAGATTATGTGCTAACACATATATTCTGTATTTTAAGGCCTATATATATGTGGTATGTATGGCTCATGTGGAATAAGTGTCTTGATTTAGATAAGCATTAATACTGTCGCCTCCTGCATGCTAACAAAGAATTGGTTATAAATGCTATACTATTTTCAGTTTCAAAGGTTCATTTTATTAGAGTAATTAATAAATTCACTCCAAGTTCTGAGAAAAAATATGAATAAAAAAAAACAACAGACAGACACAGGAGGGAAAAGAGACTCTCGGGTGACGCTACTGTGCATAAAACCAACTGACAGGAACCAGCCCTGGAGGTGAAATTCTGGAACATAATGTCTTTCTAATGAACATTTTGACACCTCTCATGTTGCCAGTAGGACCAGGGCTATCCTTTTATCACTTATGATGGATGCCTCTATTCATGCTTGAGGCATACAGTGAGAACAAGTAAAGCATTGATCATCAACTCCATTTGAAATACCTTCTACAGGTCTACCCCAACATAGGCATCATATGAGAGTAGAACATAGTCTAGATGTCAATATATGGACCTCAATGAAGTCTAGTTCTGGGTTGAGGGGTAGTCAAGTGCAAATAGATCAAAGGCAGTATGATGGATGTGTTACCTTTTTGTTCCATCATCCCACCTTATGGCTGACAGTAGTAATCCCTGTGATATGGCTGTTTTTGATTAGGTCTGATGATGTCCTATGAGGGTTGCAGCTGTGTCTTCATCTCTTCCTCTCTTTCCATCCCTCTGTCTAGTGGTTTCTTGTATCTGTCTGTCTGTTGGTCTGTCTGTCTGTCTGTCTGTCTGTCTGTCTGTCGGGCTGTCTGTTTGTCACTGCTTCAGTGTTTGTCTCTCTGTTATTCTCTCTTTCATATCCCTTGGAATAATGTAAAAGGCCTGTAGTGCTGCTAATGGGTTGTAATATTGAAGGGTTTTTTCTACCCCTTCTATGATTGATTCTAGAGCTGACATTTGTTCCTAGATATCAGATAGTATAGAGAGGGGAGGATACAGAGGGGGACTAGGTGGATAGTGTTTGTCCTAGCAAGATGATAACAGGTTATTTTATTACCACAATGGGTAGCTAGTAGCACTCCTTGGCATCTGCAGGCATGTGTAAGTGTGGTGATACTACAATGACAAAAAAGGCAGCAAGCTGTTGGCTGTTCAGCTGAAGTGTGCCTTGTATGTCGTCCATCAGGTGTGATATCACAGGAATGAAGTACTGTGCTCTTTAATAGTACAGAAGACATAGTAACAGACACAATCATGTCTATATAACAGTGGGAAAATGATGTCTATCAATATAAGTGCTTGTGCTCTATAGAATACACTATAAAACATTTCAGTTAAACAACATTAGAAGATTTGTTAACTTCTTTTGTTTGGCACAGTATGTGTAACAAGTATTATCTATCACACATCTACTTATTTATTCATCACTTAATAGCAAAGTGAGACGTGAAGCCAATCAATTTATACTTTAGAACAAAATGGATGACTAATTATCTGTGTTTGAGTGGTGTCTATATGGGTAGATTATTCATGGGCAGGTTGTATCTGAAAGGTGCAAATCAGCAATATCTCCTTCAAATTATGTGCTATTATGGCCTATATATATATACAAATTAAACATATAAATGTTGGTCATGGTACATAATTGTTTTAACATTTGTACAGTAATGCTATTCTATTTTTAGTTTCAATGGCTCGGTTAGATTATTTCAGAATTCACTCTAAATTCTCTTAAAGATACAAATAGAAATACAAAACTGACACACAGTCACAGGAGGGAAAAGATACTATGCATAAATCCAGCTGACAGGAAGCAGCCCTGGAGTGGAAATTCTGGAATGTTCTGTCTTCCTAATTAATGACCACTTTGAAAGCTCTCATGTTCCAAATAGGACCAGAGGTAGCTTCTTATCTGGTAATATGAATGAGTCATCATGGCGTCATAAGTCATTAGATAAAAAAACCTTCATTATATAGTCTATCTTAGACATTTTCTTAGACGTTTCTATATGTGCACCTCTGGCGTTGAAAGGTAATCAAGTGCAAACAGATCATTGGCAATGTGACAGAGCTATGCATCACCTCTTGCTGCCATCATCCCAACTTATGGCTGACAGTAGTAATCCCTGTGATATGGCTGGTGTTGATCAGGTTTGATGATGTCTGATGAAGGGCAGTCTAGATGAGAGATTGTAGGTTAGTTCTCACCTCTCCCCCCTGCTTCTGGATGAGGATCTATGGCTTAGTTCTAACCTCCCCCTCTCTGTTTCTACCTCTGCTTTGTGGATATTGTCTCTGTCTCGCTATCATTCAGTCTATCTCTCTGTTTCCCTCTCATTTTCTCTCTCTATAGATATTTCTTGGTCTACTTAGGCTACAGGTGGAAACCTAGCACTGCTTATGGGTTGTCATATCAAAAGCATATTTTTACTCCTGTTAAGATTGATTCTAGACTTGAAATTTGCACCTAGATCTCAGGCAGGATAGAGAGGGGAGAATGCCACCATCTCAAAGCGTCTCTTGAAGTAATAATGCACCCCCTCGTCTGTTAGTGGCCGTTGCCATGATTAGACCAGGCTTGGATTAATAGTGCCGATAAAAGAGTGATATAATGCGTTGGTGCAATCATAAAGCCGGGCACAGAGGAGGATGAGGTGGCTAGTGTTTGTCCTAGCACGCTCACATTTTCAGGCTATTTTGCGACAACAATTGGTAACTGGAACCTTTCCTGGACCCTGCAGGCATGTAGTGTTGCTACATTCACAAATATAGAGGCAATCTTTCGAGTGCTGTCAAAGCTTTTGGTTGAACTATGGTTTTCATATCATGTAGCAGGTATTATTTCACAGGAATTCGATACATTGCTCTGTAATGATAATTTAGTCACACTAAGATTCATAATGGAATGAAGTAGAATAGAGATAGAACAGAATCAAAAGATCAAATGTCTTCCTAATTCTGTGAGGCATACTCTTTATGGCCTCAACGATAATATTGATGTGTATTCTAGGTTATGCTCTGTAAAAAGAAGTTGTTGTATATTAAAGGCGCACTAAACCCACGACGTCATTTGCGTACAAAACTCGGCAGGGTTAGGTCCTGGGTTCAGTGCGCCTTTAACAGGATCTTTTGTTCCTTTTTTAAGCATGCCTCCCATGGTACCTAATAAGTAATGGGATGAAGTAAACACTCTTACATGAGGTGTCAGGGCAAAGCTGTTGTTCCTCTGCTTGTACTTGCAGCTTACCTAAATACATCTCTCCCAACATTCACCATACACAGCCCCACTGTTAGGACAGGCCACACCTTTGATAAGTAGATATTAAATGTAATAGATAAGTAAGCCTGAATGGATCCAAAGTACATCGCACCACAGTGACAAGAGTTAGTAGCTCAGTGTTTTCTTCTTCAAATCTTTTAAACACATGGTTGTAATCTTAATTGTTAATTGAATTAGACTGATTAATTTCAACCTACAGTGAACAGTAAACCACATCTCCAGCATGTGTTGTAAGTGTATTGAAACAGATTAGCAGGTTCAGTGTCCTGATATTCAGAATGACATTAGTGGTGATCACACTGGTGTAATGATTATATCTGTGTACAAACAGCATCCACTTGACCTGTTTGTCCCTACACTTGAGACCCTGTGCCACATGCAGGGTGGCATGCACGGTCAACACATGCATTAACAGTGTCTTGTTTGACAACCTCATATAATTCATCTCCAGCGTCAGTTGCCATTAGCACAAAACATTGTGGGGGCGCCATTCCCCTTTCCAGCACAGCATTATACGAAAGCCAGTTTTGGCTTTGTCAGTTCATGGTTTTTCAGTTATTCGTATGTATTTAAAATGTATAAGTCGACTCTGGTGATATACAGCCATTTCAATATATCATAGGTCTGTATTTCAGTTGAATCCTATTTGATTCATATACTCCTATAGAGTTCAACCATAGCATATAACACCGCTTGTTATCTGGCACCATATCCATCACTGGGTGTTACCTACAGAATAGTTGCCAGTTACCTGACTACTGACAGATTTAGGCTATAGTACTCATTTATATGTGACCTTAGGTACGGGTAATTAGTTGGTAATGCACGTGTTCCAGACTTTGATGTTCCATGCCAAATGCCAACCTCTCTCCATGACACACCATAAAGACTGTGCACTAGGCCGTCTCATTACTGAATGCCAGCCAACTTGGCTTCAACCTCTCTACACTATTCAAAAAGGGCTAATCTATCAATCATCAGCAAAGTCCCCACCCCCTGCACCAATCTAAGCTGCACCGGCAGCAGCATTAACCGTTTTGTCAGTGATCTGCCATTACATATCCGAGAGGTTGCCAATATGGATAATTGTCATGACAAGCCAATTTAAATCTTTAATGGAATTGTCATATAGGGTGACTAACGTATGGAGTGACACACGTTTTATAATCAAGAATCAATAGCAGAAACATGTATATATAGCAGGTCATCTTTAGTCCCTAAGTATAATTGGTTTAGAGCCTGTTTAGGGTTGGGACATATGATTGACCATCTAGAGAGGTGCCAGCATTTTTTTTTCTAGTTTTCCTTTAGATGGATTTGCAGCTGTACAACACATGTACCATTTACAGTTGCCAGAATATCAAACACTACCGTAGTGGCGTGTTTAACTGTTTAACTTAAGGGGTCAGAAATCTCGAAAATGGATTAATCTGGGGGCAGAAATATATCAGATTGAAAATTCAGCAAACTCAATCAATCTTAAAGCAAGTTTATTTTATTGAAAGACTAGTATCTTGGCTCCATGAAAACATAAATTGGACGGCTTAACTCCCAGGGTGTCAGTTTTTATTCACCGGCAAACATATGTTGATATAAAAGTGTCAGAGCATACGACTAAAATATCAAACAGCTGGTAGAATGCTTTAAAAACACCATAGAATCTTCTAGTTTCGCCCCCAACTAGCCACAGTATATAGGATAATGCATGCCAAGTTTGGTTATCACCACTCTAAAACCTCTTCTGTTACAGGCCGACAAACTTTGTAGAAATCTTGAAAATCTTGAAAAAAATTGCAGTGGGCACCAACTTTTCTCCAGTTTGCTCAAAATGGCCTTGTTCATCCCCAAACTTGCTGTGCACTATCCTCAATATGCATACTTTCAAGTAAATCTAGCCTGCGCTGGATTTGGTTTGATTAAGTTATTATTAACTTCACTATGATAGTTTAACCATATCGTGTGTATGCTCCCACACTTTTATCCGAGGATCACTATATTGGGCTCTGGCACCCAAATACATCTTACCAGCGTAGGTAAAGCATGATAAATTGATGAACTAGAAGTGTGTGAATCATAATAAGTACACATAGCACCAGCCAGACTGACTTTGAGGTTGGTTGGGGCGAAATAAGTTCAAATTTTTCCAATTTCGTGAGGTGAATCACACCAAAACCTTCCCTAAAGTAGGCCTAAACACATATATTCGACATAAAAAGGTTATGAGGGGTAGGTGGCTCACTTAGGTACAATTTCAAATTGATATGTAGCATGGGGAAGCAATATTAAGCGAGCGAGAGCTCCATTTTTGGCAAAATATAAAAGTGTCGGAGCATACATAAAAGTGTCGGAGTATACAGACCGGCTACATTGGCGCGCTTTGTTGTGCCCGTGTGGTGAAATTGAATGAAATTTTGACACTGACGAATGGAGATTCATCTATTACAGCCAAAATATTCCATTACAACCCACAAAAATGTGCTAGAGACCTTGTATATTCAGTACTTTCATCGTTGATGTATGCTCCGACACTTTAAAAAAAAGTCCAAAATCACTATTTTGGCGCTGGGAAGTTTAAAAAAAGAGATAATTACAAAATTATTTTTCCACACTTTAATACTTGTGCCCCCCCCTTATTTTGATCATATTTGATATATTCCAGCGCCTTTAGTATTTGGCGCATTTTGACCCCAAATATAAAAGTGTCGGAGCATACACGAGGGTCATTTCTGAATTGCAGGACTGTGGAGGAAATTTGGGGCTAGACACCCGGGTAAACACTCTTAATTATTTGAGTAAACACATATACCAAGTAAAAAAGGCTGAATAGGAAGGGCTGTGATGGCCTTATACGAAATGGGGGGCTTTTGAATAAAATAGAAATTGCCTGGAACCGTGTTTTGGGGGTATTTTTCCACTTTGAGGGGCCATAACTCCATAAATAATGGTCCGACAAAAAGTTGTTTTATTTTTACCGGAAAGCCTAGGGTGTTTTCTCTTACATGAAATCAAGATATATAAGTGATGATTAGGTATGTCCACATAATAGCTGCTGAAAGGTGAAAAAGACAAAATAACCACCAATTAGTCCATTTTGGTGGGGTCTGACCCTATTAAGGTGGGTCAATATGATGCCTTTTTCGTCCATTGCGCCGTTTTCTGCGCAGGTACATTCTCTAGTTTGACCATAGAACACCAGGGCACTCTTGTTTCAAATTGGCCTAAGTAATATCAAATGGTCATAAAATAGTTTATGGATTTTCCCTGACCGGGGCGAGAACCACCAACCTTTGAATATAAAGGCATCCATTCTACCACTGCGCTATGCAGTCTATAGTGGTTGTCCTCATTGGAAGTCATACATACGTAGCCCTCAGTATATTTCTATTTCTTTTCAACTTTTTTATTTCGATGGGCGTAAACCTCAGAAATATGTGCGGGACCATGTGTTGAAAATTAATTATATTCGCTAGATAGAAAACATCAAAGCCTATACTCTGGGAGAGTTATATAGAAATTTAGCTACTTTTCAATACAATTTCATGTAGATATGTGGCAAAACACTGTTTAATCCATCACATAAGACATTAACCTAAGGCTTAAATATCTCAGAAAATAGCCCGGGACCCCCCTATTTTCTCAGTTTCTTTGGAAAGTGTATGCTATTATGGTCTTATGGTGAAAACCTGACGAAAATCTAGCTACTTTTACATCAAGGCATTGACCCACCTTAAGCGCTGTGCCCGAATTCCAATATGTGCTGGTCTTAAATAAGCGCAAGTTTTTGTATGACTATGCAATTAACACTGTTCTTGAGTAAGTGCCAGGAGTAAAGCCTACTTGAAGTTTATCATTTATATACTGGTTATTATAGGATATACACCTCTGTTCACCTCAGAACTATCCTCTCACTGCTCTCCTAATCTCCCTTTCTTTATCTCTATCCGACCATTCCTCACCCACACACCTCTCCCTACCTACTATGGGTCTACTTTTCCCGTCCACTGCAATATATTTGAGTTTATAACGTATTTATTTCACAGGGTGATATTGTAAATACGGTATATTTCAAATAGGCTGTTGCCAACCTGATTAGATGGTCACAATGGAGCATTGAAACATATGAATCAGCTCACAATGGTTTATAAGACAGGTTACACAGTATACATATTACGATTGCGCTAGGATCAATGTCTTGTAAAGAGTTCTATGTTACGACATTTGGTGATCCTTTGCCTCAGCTAATAGTACAATGAAAGTTTATTCTAGTGACTTGGCCCGGTGGTACTGTAGCACCAGTGGTTTGGCCTTCCGTTTAAAGGCTGTTTTTTCTGGTGTCAGACGACATGAGGCATTAAGGGTATTCCAGAGATCTATGCCTCTATATAAGGGGCTTTTTCTAAAGCCTATTGTGTAACTAGTGGGGTACTCCAGCAGACCAGTGTTGGTAGAGCGAGTGACTCGTCCACAGTTGGCCGGTTTTTGGAATAATAGCCCCAATTCATGAGGATTATGCTTTCCATCATACATATATTTGTGAATTAATAATAACAGTTGCATGTCAAACCTTACAGTTAGGAAATCAGTATTGGCATCTGCATGTAGGTCATTAAGATGATATTGACGCTGGACATTTAGGCTGACGCGTAAACATCGGTTCTGAACCAGTTGCAGGCGCTTACGCTGAGTGTTAACTACTCCATTAAATAGGTAACCGCAATATTCGAGTACAGGCATAATGGTTTGTTTGTATATAAGTATAGCCGTATGACGCGACATTTTGCGCCGTATGTTACCAAGCATGTGACACCTATTAGAGGCACTACTTACATTCTTGCTGATAGTACTTTTGAAAGTTATACAGTCATCCAAAATGATTCCTAGGTATTCATAATTAGTACATGATTCAAGGGGTGTGTTACCCATACTGATTTGTAGAGCAGGATAAACAATGGCAGGGGGATTGAAGAGTTCAACCTTAGTTTTACCAGTGTGTATAACCAGACCACTTTTGCAGAACCAATCAAATACATTATTGGCATCTAGCTGCACATCGCGGGCTAGCTTTTCGAGATTGTTGGAGGCACTGTAGAAAACAACGTCGTCTGCATACATAATAATCTTACAATTAGATATCACATCAGGTAGGCTATTTACATAACATATAAACAAGAGAGGGCCCAGTATGGACCCTTGGGGAACTCCATAAGATATTGGGAGGGTAGAGGAGGTAGTTCCATTACAGGCCACCCTTTGGGTGCGGTTGCTTAGATAGGCATAGAGCCAGTCTGTATAGAGGGGAGGTAGATCTAGGATTTTCATTCTGGATATTAATTCCAAATGATGGATGCTATCGAAAGGCTTCCGTACGTCCAGGAAACATGCCAACAGGTGTTCACTGCGGTCACGGGCAATGTAGATGTCGTTGACCAACTTGAAAACTGCATCATTTGTTCCCCTGGACGCACGGAAGCCGTATTGGAATTTACTTAGGATATTGTTATTTTCAAGGCAATTATAAATGTGTTCATACACTATACGTTCCATGATTTTGCTAGGGGCTGGGAGCAGTGAAATGGGTCTCCAATTTCCCACGTCTAGCAAATCACCAGATTTTGGAAGAGGGATAACCTTTGCGCACGACCATTGCTTGGGAAAAGAAACTGTATGGAGGCCGAAGTTGATTAAAGTAGTGAGTTGGGGGGCAAGGATAAGGAGAGCGTCCTTGAGTGCAGCAGCACTTATGTGGTCAAGGCCGCTTGACTTATGGACTTCAATGCCTTTGACTAACTCCAGGACTCTAGAATATGGTACTTTGGTGTCAGCAGTTAGGAGGTAACTGGGGTTACTGGGCGTATCTACTTTAGAGACCTGGGGTAGGTTTCCAAGTGTCGTGAATAACTTAGAGCCTATGTTAGTAAAAAATTCATTTATGTATGGAGGAACAGCCTCTCCTCTGAGCTCTTCACCAGTAACTTGGTGCTTGAGGACAGTTTCTGGTTTGCTAGATCCAGTTCTGCCTAGTAAGAGCGCTATTTCTCTCCAGAATTTAGTAGGGTTAGTAACAAGTTCATGAAGTTTGTTAGAAAAGTAATTGTCTTCAGAAGCACGGGTTTGGGCATTTATATCCCTTCTGACCTGTTTGGCTTTTTCTAATAAAGTTGGGTCCTTTTTCTTCCCTCTACAATACTCTGACATGTATTCATTGCGCTCATAGATGGATTCTAATATATCCTTTGTAATCCATGGCTTATTACGGTCCTTAAAAACCATATCTTTTATAGGACAAGTAGCATCTAGGTAATCAGTTATTAAAGACAAAATAATGGTCCACATCTCATCTATGTCAGTGGACGCATAGAAGGTGGACCAATTTGCATTCAGGAGGAAATCAGCGAAATCGGTTTGGTCGTAGTTTCTGTATGACCTGCCACGCACTGTCACCTTGGTGAATATATCTTTTGGCTTTTTCTTTGTGGCATAAATGGGGAGGTGGTCACTTATGAGACAGGGAAGGGTTCCCTTGTGCATTACTTTAGTGCAGTCGGTGGCAATAAGATCAATACAGGTACCGCCTGTTTGGTTAGTATGGGGACGTGTGATGTGGTAAATGATGTTAGAGAGGCCAGCGTCAGCTACTGCGCGGCAATAATATTTAGTTTTACTCTCATCAATCTTGAATAAGTCAACATTTACGTCGCCAATCAACCACCTTTCTCTACCCTGGAGTAGTGGGTTTTGGCACAGGGAGAGCATGCTATCAATACAGCGGACATAACTGCCATTAGGAGGGCGATATACATGGATGAAAGAGGTTAGTCTATGCTTAGGCTGGGTGAAATTTACTACTACCGACTCAATATCAGGGTTTGAGTTACTCAATGGGGACAACAATGAACAAAAAGGAGCCATTCTGTCACACACATAGAAAAGTAGACCTCCCCCCGTTTTGTCGATCACCCGGTCGCGCCTGAAGAACTGATATCCATTAACATGGAGCTTGTTATCAGGGAAGCCTTCAAGCAGCCATGTTTCGCTTATACACATAATGTCAAATAGTTTTACCAGGTCTGACATTTGGCTAAACTTGTGTTTTTGACTTCTAATATTGTAATGACCAATCTTCAGACCTTTCATAGTGATTAGGTCTGAGATACTTGTGGTCATTTTAAGGAATGGGGGTCACTGGGGGCAAGCTCATAGGATATCATGGTACATAATACAATGTATGTGAATTTATATAGAAGAATGCACTTAATGTCTAATAGTGTGGCATGAGCCACTGCTGTTATAGACCACAGCAGTAGGAAGAACAGGTTATTTACAGAGGGTCCAAGTAGGACAGTGTGGTTGGAACCACGTGTGGTTTGCGTCATTTGGGACATTCCGTAATGTATTTAGTAGGAATATGGCACCCCCGCATGGTTGGCGGGAAGAAACTGCTAGCTCATAGGAGGTCTAATTTAAGTTATTTTAATTACATTTCATTTTATTTTTAGTATAGTTTATTATCATTATTGATACCTTGGTGCTACTGGCTACAGCAGTACGCGGGATCTAACTAGCTGAGACTAAACTAATGAATTAATTAATTAAGCATATATTTATTACATGTTTAAACATAAATGAGATGCGACTAATGATAATGGTTAATTCATGTTAGTGTATGCTTATGTAATTTAGTTATGCAGGCTCTTGATTAATATGTTACAAAATGTCAAGTATACTGTGGCAAATGTAGCGAGAAAGGGATTTAAGGCTAGGGGTTGTATGCCGGAGAGGTGGGTTGATTAAGTGGGGATTGTTGCTGGGTGGAATGATATTGAATATTACTATCTACATCGTGTATTTTATAAATAGGCTCTTTGATTTCACTGTGTGAGGACCGGATACAGTGCATGCCTCTTCCCACATTAAATATTAACCCTTTATCAGGACGGCATGATGCCTGATGTTCACTGGTCGTCATGATGCACCGACACAGCAGCAGCGAGTAACTCACAGTCAATGCATTTGTGCATCATGCGGAATACTCATTCTGACGTGGCATGATGCATTCATCCAGCACTGGCAAGGTATCATACACGGCTGCATCCATGCATGCATCAATGTGAAAAAGACACATTATAAATTAAAACACCATGATGCCCATAAAGTGTTGATACCGTGGTTTATCTCTATACCCACCCGGGTGGGCGCCCCTGCACATTGTGTCTCATCTGTTTAATCTGTAGATTACGGTATCGCGTGAGGCGACAGGTCCCATCCCTCCCCCTCATGCACACAGGAGTGAAAGGAACCAGCCTGGGTTGATGATCATTACTCCAGCTCATAACTCTGGCCATCTAACTCAAAATGTTGTTTTATGAATTGTTTCCCATGCTGTTATGTAATACTTTCATGTCCAACTATCCAAACATTGATTTATTTAGCAACCTGTACTTTGCATGTTCCCGGCTGGGCTGGGATGCAATGCTAAAACAAGGTGAGACCCAGCTGTGAATATGCTCATAGTTCTGGGCCCATTGAGGCAATGTTGAAGTGTGGCATGAATGGAAAGGTGATATACAGGTGTATAGTAAGATATACCAAATTTTGTGACTGTTATCTCTTCTTTAAGGATGGTCAATTTAAGGCCGAATCACGATGACGTGACTTTTTGTCTTCTTACATGTGGCTAATGTATTCATGCATTGCACCCATATTTCTGGGTAAAATGAGTAGTCACATGACATTTAATGTTTCTTTCTTTCTGCCAAATATCATTTATCAAAGCAACATGCTCTGAAAAGTCCCTTGATAACTCGTTACATGATTAGTGAATTTGAGTTTATAAATGTATTTTATTGCACAAAGTGATTGTTAAAACACAGTTTACATACGTCAACTTAGACGATGCCATTTCAATCGAGGGTCAATATATCAACGATTTCATACATCCGCCATGCATACAGGGTTTTCTAGAAAAATATAGATAAATGACATGCACGGTTGGTATGGTATGCCGTTATGTTGGTACTGTATATATGGAGTGGTAATTACGTACCATACAATTATCACAGAATAAATATGATGTTTTTTTTATATTTCATAATCATTAACACCACGTGTGATGTTAGTGCACTCTCCCCATGCAGTCTCCATTCTTTAATGGAGTGAAGATATGTGTTAGGCCACTCCAAATAATATCCTTGTTTCTCCTCACCGCGCGCGTCACAAAAATTGTGTTTTAGAGAATTATTCATCTATTTAAGGGTAAAGTTGATAATAATAATAGACAAATATGGGCATATTGAATTGAAGCTTGTAGTGGCACGAATACAATGGTCTAGAGGATGTATATCGTTTCAAAACATTTGTAGACTATGAATTTCTTATTCATTAAAATGTTAATGTCAAGCTTGCCGAGAGCCTAGATCTCCCCCCCCCCCCCCAACCTATTGGGTCATCTGCAAAAAGAAATTCACATTTCTCATGGCTTAGTGATGAGAAACAAGGATATTTTTTGGAGTGTGTATGCTGGGTAGAGATCATGTTACCATCCTACCTCATGTTTATAGCATAACCAGTGCAACACTTACTAGTACATGACAAGAAATCAAAAAGGTCTCAAGTTTTAGATATTCTACCATGACATGATTCGTTACCTCATCATCACACTTCCACCACACCTCTCCTCTCCTCACAGTGAACCACAGGTCGACAGACCAAAGCAGAGTATTCTAACCCACAGGGTGTATCAGCGTATATAATCACATCTCAAAGTGGGTTATAGTTCTGAGACAGTCACCCAACCCTCCTAATGTGGGGTCAGTGAGTGCAGGTTATTACAACCATGGAGGAGACATGCTGGAGAAGGGTGCAGGTGAGTGGTATGGGTGTGTGTGGGGGTGGGTGTGGGTGTGGGCGGTATGGGGGGGGGGGTGTATGGCGCCAGGAGGACGTGTAGACAGGAGGATAGCAGTAATTACAAGATGGCGCTGGGAGAACTGACGCACAGATAAGATATGACATCTCCACCCTACCCCTGCATATTATACTGCCTTCACACTGGCATTAAGTGCCCTTAAACCCGCAGATCTTACTGCACGTCCAGTAACAGTCAGAGTGCAGTCGGGACAGGTACTCAACCCTATATATAGGGGCGCTGGGGGTTTAACCCTTTAAAGCCTGCATAGTACTTCCCACCATTTGAGAGTGTATCAACCTCATGAGGTCGGCATGATGCTTGAATGCAGCACTGGCGAGTATAGACTCGCCAAGGCCGAAATCATGCATCATGACGACCAAGGGCACGATTTATTAAGGTATCATGATGTTCTTAAAGTGTTAATAAACTATATGTTATTTTATTCATGTTGCTTGGTGGTAGGTAACTCGCGAGTGGTGCATTCAAGCATGGGGCTAGGAGGATCGATGGGAGACATTGGACATAATACATTAATGCACTGTGCGACCCTTAAACAGTTAAAAATAAAACACAGTCAAACAGGTAGTGCTTGGTTGAGGGTAATGCTACTCATAGAACCATGTAGTATCCCAAAAAAGATAAGAAAACATATATTATCTATATAAATTGATTTAAATTCATATTCTTAATGGAATAGCATATCATTGCCTAACAAAACATATTATGATATATATAATGTACTTTGTTATTGGTTCAAGAATCCACATAGTTAATATAGTATGCCTTCGAATGAACAGTTGATGTGCAAAGCAAATAGTACTTTAGAAGGCAATGTCACATACAAAACAAATTCAGATAAATGGAAAAAAACATATGCATATTAGTAAAGGATGACCTCTTTGTCCCCTTGTCACCAGTAACTAAACAAATAGGATGACCGTGTCTCTCACCTTCCTTCCTTCCTTCCTTCCTTTCTGCCTTCCTCTTCTTCCCCTCCTCCTCCTCCCTACCCCCTCCCCTTTCCCTTCCTCCTCTTCTCCTTCTCCCTCCCCCTCTCACCATCCGTATGCATCTGGAATGACGTCCATCCGCCCACCGGGATGCTTATGTAAACTATCAATGCATAGCCCCTCATGACGTTCTTTTTAAACCATGGTTTTTTTAAAACCATGATTTACCAAACATTTCAGAGCAGACTCCAGTGCAGCATCCCACGTGGATAGGCTGCCTCCGGACCACCGACTTACCTGCATCCATTATAAATGATTCATGCTGGGCCAATGCTTAATTATACAGATGGGACTACTCTCATATCATACTTTTTATGAAGAAGGGATTCTGCATCTGACAACCACCGGACGTATATCGTAGTCCCCTGTGTACCGTCTGGACCTAATGCAGAGGATGTATACCTTTGTCACTAACTAACAAGACTAAGGGGATGTATCACAGTGGGGTGGGGGGAGGGCATTGTCATTTTATAAGGTGTTTGTTTTATATTTGTATTGTTTCAAGGATCTACTGTTCTTATCTAATACTTCTAAGAGTGCTAGTAGCTCATCTTGGTGGGCTTGTACATCTATAGAGGACAGATGATAATTGTGATTGTCACCTATTGACTGCAGCTGACCTCACCAATGGAATACTTATGAGGTGAATGGTGAGGTAAATAACATGTGAACAGTGATACATAATTAGTAGCACACAGAATTCATGAATACCTGCTCCCCCTTTTCAAAAGCCATTAACATAAATAAAAGAGATAGATGGTAGATTGTATGGGCACTACACATAGACAGGGAGGGAGTTGAACTTAGGTACTGTTGGTCATGGGTCCAATGTGCTAACCACTGGACTAGGCCAAATAAAAAAAAAGGTTGGTTTCCGGTAACATGGTCAGACAACCCAGACCCGGCCGGTCGGATTTTTTTTTTTTTTTTTTAATTTTTTTTTTTAAATTTTCTCATTTTAGGCCTATTTTTAGCGTTTTTCCTCTAAAATCCTTAAAAATTATCCGATTTACAAACCGTAAAAACTGGTATGTAGGGAAAAATTTGAAAAAGAGAAAAAAAGAGGGGGACCCGGCCCTGTTTTGCTAGACCCGGTCGGGTGACCGGAAACAAACCTTTTTTTTTTTTTGGCCTTATCCTGGACAGGTAACAAAACATAGTGTAGGTGTCCTACCATGCAGAGAATGCAGTATTTCACTCTCCAAGCAGAGTCTGAGCACACTCATTTACTGGATTTGCTAGTCCTATGGGCTCTCACCATGTGGCTCCACTGGTATCCCGCTAGTGAGGAATATACACATGTACATGGAGGGAATTATAGAGAAGAGACTAGAACCTGACCAGATGTTGCTGTGTGAAAAAGGAGATTCCTCCAATTGATATTCTTCCAATAGGCTACATCTGCAACTGATTTGGACATCCCCCATGCTGATGTCCAAGTAAATTAGTGCAATCGGCAGGTACAGAACAGGAAGAGCTTGTTGGTATGCACTACTACTGTGGTATAGCCCTTTCAATTAGACCATGTCAGTATTCTGGTACCGTGCATGCTTCTTGGGTGTACCATTAGATTGGTACATTTGGTTGTGATCATTAGACCAAGACCGTTAGCCCATGGCAAGGTTTGCAGCCCCCTCAGTACCTGATTTGTAATCACAGAATGATGGGTATTGTATATACCAAAACTGAGGGTATGGGTTGGGGAGGAAATTCCATATTTCCTCATGATTTTCTCTTTTTGTGACCTTACAATCCCATTAGGAGATAAAACCAAAAATGCAGAGTGAGAGATTAGTGTCTAGGCTACTACTCTTTCTATTTATCTTAATAAGTGTGGCATTTTAAATGCATTACATATGAATACACATACATCATTGTAGTCTTTAAATTGGCTAGTGTATAAATTGATATGTCCTCTTTCCAATGGCACCATACATGATGTATAGTATATTAGGAATATAAGAGGGATTGTATGTTAATGCCCAGATACACTGATGTAGGTAGGCAGGCCATTATACTAGTACGTCCTAGATGGTGAGTACAAGTAGAGCTCACCTAGGACGTACTAAAATAGTGGGTGCGTCCTCAACCCATACACCCAAGCTAATGCAATAGTGTTGGTTTAGGTATCCCATGGAGTGATTTTACATGCTCGTTCTAATGTAATGATGTAGTACACAAACGATGTTTACCATTATAGGATGTTAAATCACTGTGGTCTCAATAGTTTCATAAATAGACAAATGCTAACGCCCATTGCATACTGTCTCTGGTGTATTTCATGAGTGGGGATTGTGGCAGTATCTCTGCAGGCTCCGTGGGATGCATCTCAGCCCCTATGAGTGAAATACCTCAGAGTGCTATCAGTGTAGTTGGCATTTGTGTTTATTCTTTTTTATTTGAAGCCATTTAATGAAGGAAAAACTACTTTTTTTTAGCCCATTGAATACGGCGACATTGCATTAAATGGGGGCATTGAATACAGCCCTTCCAGTACTTAAGCATAGTAAATCTTGTATCTCCAAAAAATAAGGGATTGCATTTTAACAACAGAAGGGGGTGATGACATTTGGTTTACCCTCCCTTGATGGGTCTACAATGTTTACCTCCAAATTGGTTCATGTGCACGCTCTTTGAATCGGTGCATCACGACGACAAATGTAATCTTTTAGTGACATCCCTCCCTTAATGGTTAAACATGACCACAAAGTCTTGCCCGACTTGGAGAATAAAACTAACAAAAACTAATTATGACATTACTTTGTCGACCCCCCCCCCCCACATCTTGATATTATGTCCCTCACATGCTTAAATTGCACGTGCCACACATCGTTTATTGGAGATTACAAGAAATGTAATATATCTTGCCAGCATCGCATCATGTTCATAATTTATTTCTCCATTTAAATGTGATACCTATTTATAAACTGCTGAGTACATTGCGCGTCCATACCATGCATACACATGTACTTGGAATGTATAATCAGCGACTATATATAAGTTGTGTACAGTTGTGTGGGTATTCCGTATGGATACTGGTGTAGTTCGGCGTTTAAACAGTAGGTGGCAGCACCACTGAGCTGCGCACCTCACCATGAGCTGCTCCACCCACAATGAGCTGCCCCACATCGGTACACAGGCACATCAGATACATGGACGTTAATGCCCCAGTTAATGTGTATATCTGTGTATATCATATGTAACTGATGCACATCTCATATGCAAAGCACCGCATGAATGTTTGCATTTAAGCATATTTAAGATGTCTCAAAGGAACACTTTAAGTGACTTTAAGTTCAGTAATATCATCTTAATCTCATGGAAAGGTCATTCATAGTTGGCATTTACTCAAATTCTAGGTCTTAAGTGTTCCTGTAAGCATGTAGTTCACTTGAATGCATGCATACATTTATACATGAAACATATAGCTGGGTACACACTACATGATCTCCCTCAGGACCACACATGCACACATGAACTCTCCTATACAAAGGGTAATCACAAGAAACACTCAAGGATTACTCTCTGCCATAGATATCTAATCACAACCATTATAGAGTCATTACAGAGTAATATTAGAGTCCTGCTAATGTTAAGGAGTCACGTTAGAGTCCTGGGGAGAGTTACCTCAGTGATCAAGTCGGGAGTCACAGTGATTCTGCTTCTTTTCTGTGTGTAGTCCTGTAATACAAGACAGGCTTACACGTGCTGTTGGGATCACCAAACCAAAAGGCCCGAAGTCTTCCCTGCACTTTTCCTTTTGTGACCTGTTTTATCAAGGGTCAGCAAGGGTGACAGCCGAGCTACTTCTGGCTTGCGGCAGAGGTATGCCATATGAGACCTCTGAGTAGCAGAATGACACACATGCAGTGCAGTCTTTATTAGGCTCCTTTCTTATTACAGTCGTGAAAACGTGCCGGACACTGCTAAAGCCAGCTAAAAGGTTGCTGGACCGGCTGGGCTGGTCCTATAGCCGGTCCAAATGACTGGCTAGATCTTTGGCTCCATGTCAGTTTTACGGCTTGTAAACCAGACCAGCATTTTTTTTAATTAGTCATCAACCAGTCCTGTGTATTATCATTCCCTCTATGCTTTGTATCTATGTCTTCCCTGAGATGAGTAGAGTCGACCCTCAGTTCCAAGAACCTTTGTTATCTGGAATCCCTCACTTCCTCAGACAGAAGCCCCCCAACTTGCCATTATGTTATTTGGACTTATTTTTTCGGATTACCGTTATTTGCTTCCTCAGACAGCCTCATTTTTTAACAACTCCAGCTAGAAGACCTGCTTCCTTGTCAGGCGAGTCTGGAGATAACTTTACTTTTTAGTGAACATGTTCACGTTGCCAGGCAACTTGCTCTAACGATGTCAGGCCATGGTCTTGGTATCAATATCAATTATATACATATATATATATATATATATATATATATATATATATATATATATATATATATATATACAACAGACATGAAAATGATTTGCCCCAATATATTGTAACCTTGTTTATTTTTCCTCTTCCTATAGGTGAACGGCAGATGGGACCTCGGTCTGGTGCCCTGCCTCATCTGGACCGGAAGTGACGTTATGCTGTCCACAGCGTCCATCCTGCACCTGGGGGCCATAGCCATCCACCGCTACCTGGGCATCTCCTACCCCCTACACTTCCGGAACAACGCCGACAACACCCATATCGTGGCACTGCTGGTACCTGTATGGTGTGTGTCTGTATTCATCTCACTTCCGCTCATCATCCGGGGCCTTCACCACCAGCAGTACGTGCTTATAGACATGGAGGAACTGGGCCCCCAGTGCGGCATCTTCGATCATGTCTTCGTCATCTATTCCTCAACCGTGTCCTTCTTCGTACCGCTCGCCATCATGGTGTTCGCAGATGTTCGCTCGGTGCAGATTCTTCGGAACACCTCCAAAGCGGTTGTGCAGTCAAATCCTTACCCGTCACGACACTGCGGGGGGAAGGTGCTGTACAAGCCTAGAGCAAGCTGCTCCAATGAGGTGACCATGAATGACACAACGACTAGTGGCAGGTCGTCTAGTGTCATGTCCCCCATGATTGATCAGAGTGTGGCCATGCCTTCTGATATGAGCCCCATCAGCTGTCGGTCCTCCCCGACTACAACCATCACTACGCCCGGTTCAGACACAGAGCTCACAAACCGACTGGTTCAGGAGCCCTTCAGACTGCGGCGCTCCACCACGGCCTCATCCCTCGGCATCTTCAGCATGCTCTCTGCCAGGGGCACGGTGAAGACTAACAGTCGAGAGCGGCGAGCGGAGAAGACTCTTATCTGGGTGTTTGTGTGTTTTGTTGCTCTCTGGCTGCCTTTCTTCTGTATCAACATGGCCTATGGCATCTGCAGGACCTGTGAGATCCCCCCAGACCTCTTCATGTCCTTCGCCTGGCTGGGCTACATATCATCGGGCGTCAACCCGTGCATCTACACTTTCCTTAATAAGGACTTCCGTGTTGCCTTCAAGCAGATCCTGTGCTGCAGAACCTGCAATAGACGTTCCAGGGGTCAGATCACGTGAGGAGGTGCCTGGTACGCCTGTGGTAAAGTTATATTTGTGTGTGTGTGAAGAAGTGTGCTACAGCCTCAAAGATGCTCAATGACTATAAAGCCTACATAGCGGTAAACTTGGTATCGCATTGTCGAGGAACACCCTGCAAGTCCATGGCATACATTGGTCATCTCAAAATTTGCATATCTTTTTAAGCGACATTCTGAATGGCCAGAGAACTGGCTGCCGGTGATCCCATATGGCAGAACTGCAACCAGCAACAAGCTGGTCCTCAGGTCTCCAAGACGGGTACCAGTGAACCGCCATTTTGCTGGGAATTCCTGTCACAATGGCCAACAGATATGTACAGTCCCTCCTAGGGACTGGGCAGTCTAGGTGGAAGTATGCGCCATGTAACATGACGTAGGACCCTTGCAGACGGGGCAGCTCTAATACTTGAAGAGGGAGCAGCTCATGCGCTGCTCACATTGGGCCACCTCTGACCCTAATACCAATAAAGTGAGCAATACTAAAGGCAGCCGCCAGACTGGTGATAAAATAGCCTTTTAGAACTGGGACGTGTGACACATGAAGCAGTTTGAGTACTGCAGGGCCTTATAGTTTTATGGAGGGCCATTACCCGTGGGCTACCAGACGTGGGCTACCAGACGCGGGCTACCTGCAGCTAACTTGCTAACGGCTCTGTAACGTCAACCGTGATTACACTACAATGGCCTCATTCAATCTGCAGGTTGCATGTCTAGTGCGGTGATGTGTATTGTGTGACTGAGGCTGGGAGTGTGTGGGTCAGAGGTGAGGTGAAAATGGTGTGGGTGGGAGGGAGAATTACATCAAATCACATGACAGATGTTGCATAGCAACAAGGTTCCCCAACAGTCCGCCAGGTAGCAGCACGCCATGGCGCTGACACCAAAAGCCTGCGCTGATTCAATGAGGTTCAAAGACAAATGGCATTCTGGGACCAGTTTACATCCGGGTCCACCGCCCTGGTCACGTGACTTGGAGCAGCTTGTCACGTGGTCTCTTTTCAAGTCAAGAGTCCCTCTTTCACAGTTTGATACTCTCTGTTGCCGCCAGGGGGTGTGGGGGCAGCACCTCTGCGCCCTCTGGTGGCGTTTACTGGCAGTGTAATTGCAAACAACATAGATGAACTAGAAGACTTTGTATGTACATGTATGTATGTTATTGTCGATGTTACCTATAGGACATTTGTCATTTCATACAATGCAGAGATAATATAGTCCACGGGCTGATATTTAGTGAACAGGAGAATACAGAGATTTCTATATTCAATTTCGGGGAGCACCTTTGGTCAAAGACATATTTTTTCAATTTCTATACATTTCAACATCACCAGTAAATATCTTATCCAGCCATGCAAATTATATTCTCATGAGGCAGATGTCCATCCGGAAAACTTACTATTTAGTCAGGGAATCTATACTATCAAGTAAAACAATAGGGGTTGGGGGATAGGGCAAACTTAGGCCCTGCCCTCTTGGATCTGCCATAGATCTACTTGAAGACAAAGCTCATTCTGCTTTCGAATAGTAATCTTATGTTTGAAACATGTTATGACACTGTTTTGTTTATGATTCATGATGTGTTTTATAATTGACCGCCCTAAAAAGATTTAGTTAACGCAACATTTATTTATTTATAGCTATACTCTGTCAGAACCCATGTATATTCTTCAAAATCATTTAACGTGTAGATGTAATGCACATGTTATTCACTTGTATCAATAAGTGCCTTCCGATTTATGTATATACATACATTCACGAGATCGGGTATTTTCATATGGAGGTTTAGCGTGATATGGAGGTTTAACATAACTGCATACACTGTATATATACATCGGATGACAATTTGAATGCATATTTTCTATTCACTATGTGCTGTGAGAAGGGAGGATTTACAGCAACTATCTAACACTATGATGTGCGACTTGTAATACTGTCACCAATACAGCTTATTGCGATGAGAGAAACACAGAACAAATGCTTTTCTAGACCTGTCATGTGTACTAAATGCACCATTTGCCAGATCGGCACTTTCAACAGTTGCCTTGACCTTACCTTGAACGTTTTGCTGGTTAACTTGTTAGCTAGGAATCTACGACGAGGAACCACATGAGAAAATTTCGGTTCCCGATTGACGGTTCCCGGCTGCCAATAGGCAACGCTGAAACGCAGCCGGCAGTATTGGTCTCGTGGAAGCCAGGCTGTATGTTAACCAGTTAGCCCTATGTTCACTTCGGCTATTATATCTATGTTACACTACAGCTGTTTAATTTGGTCCAGATTGACCAAATACTATGTACTCTTAAACACTGGGGATTGTGTGTGTTTATTCACTGCTAAGATCACACTACCATTATGAATTTACATAATTATGTTGATGTATTAATTCACTTTGCTTACCTTAGTTTGATATGTGACTTCCCACTCTCTTCACTTAATTATTATGTTCATATGTTAAACGAAACACACAGACATAATTCATGTATTAACAGTATACTTTATATATATTTATATATATATATATATATATATATATATATATATATATATATATATATATATATATATACATAATTTATTCTGGGATAGGCCAACGGAGCCTATATATATATATATATATATATATATATATATATATATATATATATATATATATATATATTCATATTTATCTATTCTGGGATAGGCCAACGGAGCCTGATTGGCTCGTACATTACTAACCACGGATTGTGTGTTCAGTTATAATAAATTATTTGAACGTTGCCTTGTCTTTTGTATTTTGTTTGTGAGAGAGTAGAGCTTGATATCAATGATCTTGATTCCTAGAACATCAAAAATGTTGATGAAATACTCCACTTTCAGGCATACACTGGTTTATAATCTTGTCATAATTAATAGTGTTGAATTATTGGGATATTGGGATAGAATTACATGGGGGGAGGCACCTGTAGTATAATATCGATGATAATAAAACTAGGGCCCACTTATGGGATGTTATCTCAGCTATATAATCCATGTGTTTGTTCATTTTTAGTGGTTCGATGCAAGAACTAACGTTGGGAATAATATGCATATGATTCTGTAAGATAATAAACCAAAAAGACAAACACAGTGTGGACCCATGTTGGGCCAAAGCAGGGTCCCCATCTGGCCCTGAGTGGGCTACCCGACTTGAGCCCAGTGATTTTGTTTAGTGGTTCTTGCTGTGGACCAAACTGGGCGAACCAGTATGGGCTGAGATTGAATTCTGGCCAGGTTGCCTAATTTAGTGATATGGCTCAGTGTCGGTTTTAGGACGATCTAATTTTTTTTTCAAGTGAGGGAGCAGTCAATTTTCTCCCTCCCGCAAGTGGTCCAATCCCCCCTTAACAAATGGTAATATCTAGACATTAGCCCTCAGGGCCGTAGTTTATACATGAAGGATGTACCCATACACTGAAACCCCAGAGGAAGGTCCCTAGTCATTATGACGACCTAGGTTGTCATAATGACTAATGGAAGGTGCTCTGGAGAATGGTGTATGAATATAGTCTAATTATTTCACCTCCTAACGAGAGGCATCCCTTTCACGTATTTGGTTCACTTATTATAAATAAGTTGTGTATGGGTGAGAATGATGACTTTGAAGGTATAGAGACTATACTCTGCTCCCTGTCACCAGTTTATATCTCATGGCTGAAAATTTACTTCAATCAATTTACCCTGGGGAGCAGCACGTGACAGGGAATGTTCCATATCCAACACCCAGATATACCCTAGGTTTTCCGAATGACTACCCAATGGTGTTGAGACTTGTCATTGCTGATGACTTTAGGTCTTCAAATTAACAATACCTAAAACCTTAAGGTAGTCATTCTGAATACCCAATCCATGTGACTACCTAAGGTTGTCGTTATGACAACTTTGGTCTATATGGATCAGATATGACTACCTAGGTAGTCACAATGATGACCTAAGGTCGTGACCTTGACGACCTGAAGTTGTTAATTTTGGTATTGTCAAAATGACGACCCTGAGGTTTTCAGTGTACAATTTGAAAGTCACATAAATGGGGTCTGCAGTTTATTGCGACTTGGATAACCTTATTTTACAAATTTCAATGGGAACTTTTATCTATTTACAAACTTTAAGGAAATCTGTTAATTGCTCTACAACTCTGTAACCTATTTTTTGTTTTTTTATTGTACTAAGGAAATATATTCTGCTTTGGGGGAGAAACTCTACATATTGTATAATAGCGGTGTCAAAATTCAGAACCAACTCATTAGCCCACATTGGGTAGCCCACTTTGAAACTGATCTGCGCCCACATTGGGCAGTCCATGTGGGAGCCACAGCAAAACCCAATGACTAAACCCAACTGGCACAATGATGGGTAATGACCTCTTTTCCGAATTGAGTAATCGGGATGGGCCGTTCCTGGAATCCAGCCATCTTCCAAGATTAGACCCAGGTACTGAGATCTGCCAAAGCTAAAAAGGTTATTTCCTCGGAAGGTGACGCTTGACACATGAAGAAAGACAAAGACCTAAGTTTTGATGTCAGTGTACTGTATGTAGGCTACCGGTACACTGACCTATAAACTTCTTTCATTTCGTCTATGCAATGATGAAAGGTGACACCCCACTGGGTTGTTTTTGACACATCCATGCTTCCCCAACAAAGGCCTACCATAAGTCTCAAAGCATACTGCTGCTGAAAAGTTATATCGTTTTTGTAATTCACCACCTGTTCGGAGCAAGTGCCATGTTTACATCGTTCACACACTGTTATTGCAATGTAATATGGGTCTGCTCAGCTTCTAATATTCAGTTCAGTAAAGTGTTGTATGAATGCGACACATCATTAATTTTTTTCGCACCTTATCACATAAAATTAATACAATAGGAGCCCATTTGCTTTTTATATATTTAGTTTGAAAGGCATCAGAATCAGATTACTTTTCAGTAACAGAATAAAAGTGGAGTTCCAACCAAATTTATTTATGCATATTTTTATACAAATGCATGTACATGAGCCTAATTGGCAAATCAGCCGGTGATTGGAATAACAATTAGATCAGCCATTTTTTAAAACAGAATACAGCAGCGCCATTGGTTTAAAAAAGAAACTCCTTATTTTGATGACCAATTGTATAACCCACTTGTCAGCCACATTCCACTCAGCCTACACATCTTAAGATATGGCCTACGTTCAATTCGTGGAATAATGCAGTCAACAGACTAAATCTCATGGACCTTCGTCTATATATTTAATGACAAGCCAACATTTATGAATGTCACATTAATGAGGCAGCATTGAATGCTTATTTTATCCAGCATCAAAACAGGATGCTGAAAGTCCGGTAAAAACTACAGTACTCATTTTGTTCTCAGCGGTGAATGCAGGGCAGCTTGGAAAACTTGTATTTCAAACAGTAAACCTGTTCCTGAATTTAAGTTACATTTTCATTACTTGACTTGTGAAACCAGACCTTACTTAGTAGCGTGGCTTGCTATGGGAAATACCTCCTACCTTTCTGCATCAGACTAGCCACAATCAAAAATGTTGTTGCACGCTTAGGGGCTCTTATAATTATATCTGCCATTGTCAAAATCTCATGCATGTTGCTCAAGCCATATCAAAAATAGAGAGAAGAAACAAATCTCAGATATCAAACCTAAATAAAAAATATTATGGTTGCCATGGACACTAAAACAATGGCCGACTTCACAGAGTCTTTGGGGATAATGGCACCAGTATTCAGAGAGACAGTTCGGAAGATTCAGCTTGTTGAATGTTGTGTAGAGGTATATCCGTAAACTAGCTGATTTTGAGAGCTTTACCATTGCTCTACACTGTATTTACTGGTATCACATAGTATACTGGACATACCCCGGCACTACTGGTGAAGAGGAACAATGGCTAATTCCTGCTCTAGGTACAATGGCTTGTGTGGTATATATCAGTAAACAGCCTCACTGTGAAAGGTACAAAGATGGACAGATGCGATGAGTAAATGGCAATGCTTTGATAAAACCTAATGTTTGTCCATGTCCAAGTTGATGTTTATGGGATAGGTCTTTCTTGCATGGGCAAGCATCTGGTGCAGTATGTTTTTACAATTCAATAGGCACAAGAAGAAAATCTACTTTAATGTGCCAATTCTTCTGACATACATTGTAGAAATTACTCACAGCTGGCCTGTTAGAATGCATTTATCCTTCTCCACTGTGTGAGAGTGCTACCATAGTCAACACATGTTCTAATGTGAAAAATACACATTATAATGGCGTCTATCATATCGCTAGTTTTCTCTATAGGCATGGCCCACTGTAACTCATCAGGTGGTCATAATACTTCTGTTGCATGTCTGGACTATTGGCAGTAGAAAACTGCCTACTGTAGAGGAAGCTTTTATCTGTTTTATAGTTGTTGGTCGTTGGTAATTCTCACTGTATCGCATGTCCAACTCTGATACATTGCATGTTATATGGTTTAAATCTTTTAAAATAATGTATATTATTATTATCTATCTTTTGTGCAGTGACGACAATGACTATGAATTAGGGATAGCCCTAGAGTTGCGATATTTGACTTAGTCTGACTTTTATTTTCTCAAATTCTAAAAAAGAAAATATTATAATGTGCTCCGAACACAGCAAAGGGATAATATTCAACAGATGGGGAGAAATCAAATGTCATCCTTGGCCAGCAAGAAATCAAATAGTTGGCCCTATGGGACCTAGCCGTGGGCTTTCCCAGTGTATTTTCAATTGGTAAAATACAATCATGCACAATTTTATTCAAGTCATTATAAGTTCCGATCATTGGATATATTAAATTTAAGCTTCATTTATTCTGACACTATTTATAAGACAAATGTCAACAAATAATCTTTGACGTAGAAGCAATAATTAAATAGCATTATTAAATATTCCATTGAAATTGCATAGAATCAGTATCAAATTTGACAGTGTATCATGGTAATTATGATTTACGGTTACTTTTACATTAAATGTCCACTACAGTGAAACAATGTTTTTTTTATTCACGGTGGATTTCTCTATAGTCTATGTAACAAATATCAAAATGAGGTGTTGCCAAGGCTACTCCTTGAGCGTTCTTTGTTAACATAAATGGAATGTGGGATGCGACAGAGGATGTCATGAGCCTTTAATATGATACCAAACATAAGGTGCTTTGACTAGAACGTGTAAGGACTTATTTCTGGCTTCCTCATATAATGCCATGCTCTACTTAGTGCTCTGTATTTAGAATACCAAGGGACCCAATTCAAAGGATTTGTCAGCTGCCCCTAGTGAGTAACTGGTTGTGGCTGCATTCATGCATCGCACCAGCCCTTACATCATGATAATAAAGATCAAAATGCATTAAAATACTATGTGGCTCTTACCCCTTTCATCACTGAATCCTTGGTTAGGGCTTTAATTTAGGGACTAATTCATCCTTATGGCAGGGAAAAGGCTAAACCCTTCCATCGCAATAAGGACAAATCCAACCCTAAATCACAGGATCAAGCATCTATGTGGTAGCTTTGCAGGGTACATGAAAGGCAATATGCTAATTCTAATTTTGTAAAGATGAGGAATTGCTTCGTGAAACAAGCATAGGTTAAGCTTCCTAGAAAATCTAACAAGAAAATCTTCCTAGAAGATCTAACGATAGATGACATAGTGGGTAAAAGGGTGAATTTGCTTTGGTCCACACTAATGACTCAGAATCAGGTAGACCAAAGTACACATAGGAAATAAATTACTGCAGCCATAGACTGATCATTTTAGTCACATACAATAATGGAGGGCCTCACTCAGTCTAGTGAGCAACTCGTTTATGGCGTGTCAGCGTGCCATCACTTGTGATTTCCTAGATTAAAAGGGATCAGTTCCCATCTATAACACCTTAGTGCTTAGGTTGTTGTGCACTGTTCTACCCTGCAGTGATGCCACCATACCATCATAGCTGCTGTACAAGCTGACACAACCTAAACCATGTTTTTTTCTTTATTTGCATCTCAGATGACTAAAAGAAAAAAAACTTGTAATATATGCTACTTATTCAAAAGTAAAAGTATTTTTATATACACAGTAAAAGCCTCCAATTTCAACCTTACGATGAGGAGAGAGAATTGAGTATTCAATTGCTGTCTTACTATTTCTTTCTAGAAATTTAGAACAAGAAAAAAAAAATCCATTGCTGCTAGTTAGTTATAATTATTCAAGCAGAAACCTTTAAGTGTAAAACGTCTGGCCTCGAATCCAAACTATTCCATGAGAACTGAGAGAAACAGTATCCAGAAAGTAATTCAATTTTCTGCAATCCCTTTCCTCAACATACCTTACATCATTTGGAACCTATAATTGCAAAGAAATGTAGAGAGTCCTTAGCTACTTTTTAGAATATTGAATTTTAAGATTAAAAGTGTTTTTCAAAGATAAAAGAAGACAATTTATTTGGTTTGAGCAATGGTAGTAAAAGTATTGACCTTCTTTTAAAACTCCCCTTTAACATTCTCCAGATCATTTCTGCATTAATGGAAGTGCTTTTAACATACACTGTTGTTGAATCGTAAAAACACACCGTACCAGATGCTTGTCTCTGCACGAAAGACAAATACAGTATTCCTAAAGTTACCAATTAGATCCATAAAATATCAGTAATACATGAACATTATAACGTTAGCATATTGTACAAAGAATACACACATAATTCATGTATTAACATGCTGTTCTGTAATATACCAAAGGAGCCTAACTGGCTTTCATATTGCTAATCATGTATTGAGTGTTCAGTTATAACAGATTATTTAAACATTGGCTTCTCTTTTTCTCTTTTAGTTGTGGCTGATTCAATCAAAAAAGAAACTAATTCTGGGAATACAAAGATTGATTCTGTGAGATAATAAACTGAGGCGTCATTTGAAACGTAGGCTATTCCTTTGAGAGGTAACCCTTAGTAGTATAGTATGTATCGGAACGGGACTATAGTTAAGTACTGTTTATTACTCAATCGACATGCAGCCAATCAGAGGCCTCCATTTGGTCACGTGACCGGAAGTGACCTACTTAGGGGATTAGTGGTGACGTCACGTGACCTAGTTAGCCAATCAGAGGCCGCCATTTGGTCACGTGACCGGAAGTGACGTCATATGACCTACTTATGGACCGGAAGTGACGTCATATGACCTACTTAGGGGACCGGAAGTGACATCATATGACCTAATTTAGGATCACGTGACCGGAAGTGACCTGATGAGTCACGTGACCGGAAGTGACGTCACATGACCTAATGGCCAACCGGAAGTGAGTGACCTCATTGAGGATCACGTGACCGGAAGTGACCTGATTGATCACGTGACCGGAAGAAGAAGTGACGTCACGCGACTTAATGAAGAGATGAGCGTCTTTAAGGGGTCACGCGCTTTAAAATGTGATATCTTTTTTTTTGGAGGAGGAGGAGGAGGAGGAGGAGAAGGAGAGGAGGAGGAGGTGAGTCTCTTATTTTTTTCGGTAAACTAATAAAAAACACTACGATATAAGTTTTTTTTTTTTTTTCATTTTTTATTGTTTTACGAGCGACTGGAAGTGACTTATTGAACTAGGTAGAAGCGTTCTTTAGAGTGTATAAGGGGGGGGGAGGGGAGGGGAGGGGAGAGAAGGGGAGGGGAGGGGAGGGGGGCCCCTTTAAGATGCATGGGGAGGGGGGCGCTTTTAGGATACATGGGGCGGGTGGGGGGGAGGGGGGGAGGGGGGAGGGGGGCACTCTAGGGGGTGGGGGGGCACTCTAAGGGGCGTTTGTCTCTTTTAAGAAAAAAAGAAAAGAAAAAGATTTCAATCGAGAGACACGCTTCTTCCTCTCGAGAGGAAGAAGCGTGTCTCTTCATTTTTTTTTGTTTATCACGTGCCTCGATGAGGCGATCAGCTGCGACTGGAGGAAGTGACACTTTAAGAGGGCGCGCGTCTTAATTGTTATGATATTTTTTTTTACTTACTAATAAAGAAGACGTATGAAAATAAAACACAACAATTCACATGTCCGTCGTTCTCGTTGTTTCTTGCTTGATAAAGTCAAGTAATATCGCGATGCCGAGGTCAAACTTTCCCATGTCCTCAGTCAACACTCGAAGGAGTTCAAAAGGCGTACCGCCGGCACCGTCAGCTTCATCTTGCCACATTTTCAACACTCGGAAGGCCCACTCAGCGGGACTTCCTCCGTATTCGCATTCTTCAGCGATCTTATCTAACCTCTCAGGCGACAATTTTAAATGGTCCCCCACCTCTTTCCACCTGCTACCTAGACGTCTGCCGAGGGTGCCCAAGTGCTTATGCATCGCGCGCGAGTCGGGGTTTTCGAAATCCAACCCCTGTCTGTGGAGAAGGGACATCCACTGAGCCAACAGTTCCACGCGTCTAATGCGGGTGAAGACGCGACCGAGCTCTCCCCATCTATGACGATTCGGGGTTTCACCCCACCAGACTCGGAACATCGCCGTACACAGCTCCTCCGGTGTCTTGACACTGCGCTCTACTAGAGCATCCATACGGGCGGCGGTAACTTTTAAGCTACTGCCCAACTCTCTCCAACAGCCGCTCAACTCTTTACCTAGTTGACGAAGCAAGGCGTCGCTATAGGCTAACCGCCGCTGTCCTACCTCTCTGTTCTCCCCATCGGTCTGCCTCGCGCGTCTCACGTCGTCAAGCCGCATTAACTTTTTTTCAGGTGGACAAGGCGGTGAAGGCGAGCTTGAAAGTGGAATAGCTTGAGCCATCTCGTCTCGTCTTGGCGGCGGCGGCGGCGGCGGCGGCGGCGGCGGCGGCGGCGGTGGTGGCGGTGGTGGTGGTAGTAGACGTTACTGTGGTCAGAGGCGATATGGTTTTTTTCCAACAGAAATCAGAGCTTTTATACAGAGGGAGTTTAATCCCATTTCCAACAGCACTCCAGCTGTCTAGCGACCTGTCCGCATGACGCTTTTTCAGCCGCTCCGCTCCTTAAGAGCTTAGATGACGAGGGGTATGTCATCGCTATCCGTGGAGACCAGCTGAAAACGGTGTTTCTTCCTCATCCATAGCCTTACCTCCTACCCCCTACCTGAGGACGTCTCCCTCCCTCTGACATTCATTGTAACAAACGTCAGAGGTCAGGTGAAAATCAGATTTTTTTCATGCACAGCCTTAGTCAGCTGTCACCCCTCCCTATTGAACTAGCCGGCCGCCGCCTGGCCGGCCCGGTCTACTCACCACGGCAGGAGGTGGTGATTTTTTTTTGTCTTACACTTAAGTCGCTCACCACATGCACACGCCTCTACTCACAGACAGACACGTTCGTCTTAGGGGGGTCCTGCTTCACGCCACACGCCTCCTGTAGTTTTTTTTGTATACACACTCTAAGCTCATCACCGTTAATCCTTTATACAGCTAACGCGCGCTGAATTGCTGAACAGGGTGGTAAGTAGCTTAGCTCATGACAGTGGATCCCTCAAAAAAAGAGGGGAAAGGGATCCAGCTGAAAACGTCATACCTTATGTCTTTGTGAATGGCCGCCGGTCAGTCGACGGCAGCAACCGCTTAATCCTTTATACAGCTAATGCGCTTTGAATTGCTGAACAGGGTGGTAAGCGGCTTAGCTCATGACAGTCGATCTCTCAAAAGGGGGGAAAGGGATCCAGCTGAAAACGTCATGCCTTATGTCTTTTGTTTCTCTTTGTGAATGGCCGCCGGCCAGCCGGCGGCAGCTGAACAGGGTCAGTAAGTAGCTTAGCTCTAGAAGCGAGAAGGCGTATATAAGGGGCCTGGAAACCTCCATTCACTCACTCATTCTTTTGCTGCTCTCTACAGTCACCACCATGAGCAAAAGACAACACCTAGCGCCGTCCAAGAACAAGAAGACTACGCGGAACAGCGCTCGTTTAGCGTCAGTGCCTCCTCTTGCTACTGAAAATGAGACTACCGCCGCAGCCGCTTGGTCTTATCACCCTCCCGCTGTAGCGAGCGCTCGCAGCAGTAGTAGTAGTAGTAGTAGTAGTAGTACTAGTAGTAGTAGTAGTAGTGGTAGTAGTACTACTGGTAGTAGTCGTCGTGCTAGCGACGTTGTTACACTCGCGACGGTACACGTTGCTGCTAAGCGTGCTGCCGCTGCTACTGCCGCTCCGCCTGCTGCTGCTGCTGCTGCTGCTGGTGATCCTCGGGCTGCGGCTGCTGCTGCTGCTGCTGCTGCACCTGCTACTGCTGCGCCTGCTACGGCTGCGCCTGCTGAGGCTGCTGCGCCTGCTACTGTTGCGTCTGCTGCTGCTGCTCCTGCTGCTTCTGCTGCACCTGCTGCTACCGCTACTACTACTGACGACAACGCTCCTGGCACAGCGCAGTACTGGCAACCGGGTTTTTACCTCCCCACTACTGTTGATGACTTTGATGACCTGCCGCACGTTGCACAGCCCCTCTCCTCCACCACTACATCGACCGACGCCCTCGACGCCGCTCGCGCTGAGAGTGACAGCTATTCGGACACTCAGCCCCTAAACCGAGAAGAAGAGGAGGAGGAGGAGCAGCAGCAACAGGGTGAGACAGAGAACGACGCTGACGACGAGGCGTACGAAGAACCCGAAGGGAAAGGGGTGGGCGGTACGTTTTTCGGCTCCCCTCTTCGACCTTTCGACCTCACTTCCACTAGTAGCGCCCCGTCCGGTCCGTGGCGACTGCCCTCACCGCCACCTTACGAGGGCGGCGGCGCTTCATCTTCTACCGCTACACTCAGCACCGACGGCGTGTGGCTGCTCTGTTCCAACAACGAGGCCTCGGATACCACCAGCGCTGACGCTGCTCCTGCTATCGGTTCTGCTGCTGATTCAGCTCACGCTGATGGTGTTACTCTTCCTGCGGGTGTGAAACGTTCTAAGGTGAGTTCCAGAACAACAAGGCCTACTAAGAAGAGAAAAATACAAGAAAAAGAACGAGATGGACGAGAAGAAGCAGAGAAACCCTTCTCCCGTCTTCTCGGGTTAGAGTTCTGCTTAGACGGAGCTTTGACGCTGGAGATCTGGGAGGACGTGGCTAGACTGTCTAGGAGGCCGCGCTACACAAAAGACGGCCAGGTGAAAGAGGCGTCTCTGACCAGAAGCAAGCGAGTGCACTTCACGGCCGACGCGCTGCGCGAGCTAATAGCACGCATCGCCGATATCCGCGCAGTGGTGCGCATACGCGACACAGCGGCCGCGCAAGGAAGACCTAATCACACCCACTGGTTCGCAGTGCTGGATGAGGAGGGCGAAGTGTACGCAGCTGTGAGCTACTACAGCGGTAAGAACCTCGTCCACGTGCGCAAGTACGAAGGTCCTGACAAAAAACCCACACAGCAGGGGGTGACGCTGTCCGCCAGAGCGCTCAAAGAGTTGGATGACAAAACAGAGATTATTCTCAAATATCTCGGTATAGATTCGGAATGAGAGACGCTCACGCGCGCACACACACAGCGTTTGACGTACGCTGTATGAGACAGACAGACGGATACACAGACAGCAGACAGATAGATATAGATAGATAGACAATAGATTGATAGATAGATAGATAGACAGATAGATTGATAGATAGATAGATAGTTAGACGGCTAAGTAGTTGGTAACTGAGTGAAAAAAACATGACACAGTACGTATGCGAAAAGTGTTTCAAAATTTTTAAAAGACCGTACAACCACGAGAGACACGTAGAAAGTTGTAGAGTAATACCTAAGTTTTGCCCTCTATGCGGCGAAGGCGATTGCCGAAAGATCGCCTGTCGACGCGAATCTCTGGACGGGGTGACCATCCCTCCGCGCATACGTGCTGTACCGAACGGGGAGGAAACGTTCACGGCGAATTGGCCTGCGATACAAACGGGCGTCAGGATGCACGTGACTCGCGTGAGTGTAACAAACTTCAGGCTACCAACCGGCGAGTTGAGTGACGCTGTAGATACTATGCGTCGCATTCACTTGACACAAAGATTCAGATACAAAGTGGGTTTCTCGGTAGGCTTACTCTTACAACACAGAGAAGACAAGAGCAAACTGCGCTACTTTCACGCCTCCCAGAACAACGCAACTCTCATACAACCGCTCCCTACTATAACTAATTCAGAAACTTTGGAAGAGCTCCTCTCAAAGATGGAAAACACCGTCGCTTGCGAGGAAGTACGGAAACTTTGCGACGCTGACACCAAGTGGCACGTTCTTTTTCCTACCAATTTGAACATTTGCGTTTACATGGGACCGGGGGAATTCCCCATAGGCGGTAGGATCACTCAGGCTGGTCGAGTTGGAAAGAGAAGCGGCGTGTTAGATTTTCCCAACAAGGACAACCTCTGCATCTTCCGCTGCATTTCCTTTCACTTATACAACACCAGCAAGCGCGCTTCAGATTTGTTACGTCAGTTCTGTCCCGCTGCCACACCTGAATCCTTTCCGGGTCTGAACATCCGCGACTTACCCGCGTTAGAGAACTTGTTTGACGTACAAATAGCGGTCTACACCGCGTCGCGTCAAGTGCCGGGGCGGAAGTTGAGAAGACGCGTTACTCTGATCAGACCGCCTTCCAGAACTCTGGCCGCCCGAGGTAAAGTCAACCTACACCTGACGGCGAAAGGCGGTTTGCACGTCTCTCTCGTCACGGACTTCAACGCGTACGCGGGCATATACGAATGTTGCAAGTGTAAGGTGGCGTTCACCACCGAGTTCTTGCTGAAGAGACACAGGAACCAGCTTTCCTCTTGCCGACAAGTCAAGTTGCGCTACGTAGGTGGCATCTACCAAAATTCGAGAACGATTTTCGAAGCGCTAGCAGACTTCTCCATTTTTCCCCCCGACGGACATTCCGGAATCTACCCTTACAAGATCGCCTTCGATTTCGAGGCTTTCTTCAGACCGTGCAAAGAACCGTCGACGGAACACGTGTCCCTGCTGTGGGATCACGTCCCTTTGTCGGCTAGCGTCGCATCCGACTTTCCGGGGTGGGAGGGGCCCGTCTGCTTCGTCAGAGAATCCGACGCAGATTCTGACCCCTTGTTGGACCGAGTTTTAAATCACATAAACGAGAACGCCAAAGTCATCGGGGAAGCTGTGCTAGAACTTTACCGACCGACGTTAGCGAAGTTAGATGCGGCGATAGGTGAAGCTCTCCTGCTGGAGGAGGCGACGTTCACCCCTTCTCCAGGCGGCTTCGCTGCGGCTCAGACCAGACACCCGTTAGTTCAACTGAAGAAGCGTCTTCTGAGATACATCCGTCAAGCTCCAGTCGTGGCCTTCAACTCGGGGCGTTACGACTTGAACCTGATCAAAATACGCCTTCACTCGTTCTTTGCCTCCGGAGACCGAAGAAACCAAGAATTCAGCGTCATAAAGAGAAGCAATCAATACTTGGCGGTTTACACACAGCACACGGTTTTCTTGGACGTAGTCAACTATTTGGCACCCGGTTACAACTACGCGACCTATTTGCGAGCTTTCACCAGGAACGAAGAGAAAGGTCACTTTCCTTACGAATGGATGACGTCTACCAGGAAACTGGCAAACAGAACGCTGCCACCGAGATCGGCTTTTGACAGCGAACTGACGGGCGTCAAAATGTCCGAATCCGACTACGCCGCATGTCAGAAAGTTTGGTCCGACGAGAAGATGCAAACTATGGAAGATTACTTGATCCACTACAACAACAAAGACGTCAAACCTTTCATAGAAGCTCTGAAAAATCACGCTAAATTTTTCCAAGATCGCGGCATTGACATGTTGAAAGACGGAGTTTCTCTCGCCGGTTTGACTTTACGGTTCCTCTTCCAGAACCTAGAAGACGCGTTCACAACGTTCCCCCAGTTCGACGCCGTCCTCCACGCTCTGATCAAAGAAAATCTAGTCGGCGGTCCTTCCATCATCTTCCATAGATTTCACGAGAAGGGCACCACGCGGATAAGGGAGCACAAGTACGGCGAAGAAGCGAGACCGTGCCAACACATCCTAGGACTAGACGCTAACTCTCTGTACTTGCGCTGCATGAGCGAAGCGCACTGCACGGGCTATTACGCGGTGAGACGACCTGAGACCGAGTTCAATCCCGAAATTAGGCAAAGAAACTCTCACAGCGCTTTGGAGTGGTTACGCTTCGTAGAGCACGACCGCGACGTGAAACTGCGCCACGCTTTGAACGGCGGCGAGATGGTTGTAGGCTGTCGGAGAATTCGCGTGGACGGGTTTCACGCGGCCTCTAATACGGTTTTCCAGTTTCACGGGTGTTGGTTCCACGCTCACGAGTGCATACCGTCGCACCGATATCAGTGTGCTTCACTGAGGGAGGAGAGACGCGACAGAACGACTAGAGTAAGCGCGTACTTGAAAGCGCTAGGTTACAAGCTGGTCGTCGTGTGGGAGTGCGAATGGAGAGAGATGAAGCGTCGAGATGAGCGGGTTAAGGCCTCCCAACAACGCTGGAAGGTTGACGCTTTGAAAGTGTCTCGAAACGCGATGAGCGAGAGCGACATCCTTTCCGCTGTGAAAGACGGGAAAATGTTCGGTTTAGTTCAAGTGGACATCACTACGCCGCCTCACCTACGAGACTACTTCGAAGAAATGACCCCCGTTTTCAAGAACGTGACCGTTTCAAAATCGGACATAGGACCTCACATGTCAGACTTTGCGCAGGAAGAAAAGCTGTTGAACACGCCTCAGAGATGTCTGATAGGGAGTTACCACGGAAAAAATATTCTCTTGGGAACGCCGCTTCTCAAGTGGTATTTAGAGCACGGTTTGATAGTCACCAAAGTGCAGCTGGTCGTAGAATACCTACCTAAACGCTCCTTTGCCGGTTTCGCGGACGAAGTAACGGCGGCGCGAAGACGTGGCGACGTGAATGAGAACGAGAAAACTCTGTCAGACTGTTACAAGTTAATGGGAAACGCTACGTACGGTAAAACAATCTGCAACAAAGAAAAACACACGGCGGTGAGATACACTGACAGTCGGAAGTTCGAACTATTGGCCAATTCGTGGCGCTTCAAAAAGGCGTCCGAGTTGAGTTCCGATCTGTTTGAAGTCGAACTACAACCGAAAACAGTCAAGAACAACCTCCCTATTCAAATAGGGTTCATGGTATACCAGTACGCGAAGTTGAAAATGTTAGAGTTCACATCCGACTTCTTGGATAGATTCGTCGATCGGCGCGATTATGCCCTTTGTCAAATGGACACCGACAGTCTTTACATGGCTCTCAGCGGTGACACGTTGGATGACCTAGTCAAACCTTGCCTGAGAGAGACGTACTTCAGAGAGAAACGAAAGTGGCTTCCGACAGCGGTGTGCGACGATCACTTATAGCTTTTCGTGAAGACAAAAACGGAAAGAGTGCGAGAATGGTGTCCGCCGCCCGGCGGATGTTGTGAGAGACGGTACCTTCACGATCTGAGAACTTCGGGGCTCATGAAAGCGGAGTGGGAAGGTGACGGGATCCTAAGTCTCAACCCTAAGACTTACATTTGCTACGATCGAGTCAGCGACACCGGTGAAAGAAAATCCAAAAAATGGAGTGCAAAAGGCGTACAGAAGAAACAAAACCCTCAGGAACCAGACGACTTCTTGGATGTTCTTCGCCAACGAAAAACTCTCATTGCTGTAAATAGAAATTTCAAAGTGGTGCGAAACAAAATGGTCACCTACACCATAGAGAAAGACGGCGTGCGCTACTTGTATTATAAGCGTCGCGTGCATTCTGACGGTGTGACAACGAGTCCTTTAGAGATATGAAAAAAAATAATAAGCGTGTTATTGCTTGATTGAGTGCATCTTTTCAAAAATAGAGTGTTTATCAAGATTGAAAAAAAAAAAAAAAAAAAAAAAAAAAAAATTATTGTTGTGTTTTTATTTTCATACGTCTTCTTTTACTAGTAAGTCGCGCAGTCTCTTAAAGCGTCACTCATGTGACGACGTCGCTTCCAGTCACGTGATCCTAAAGACCCTCACTTCCTAAACAAAAAACTTCTTCTTCTTCTTCTTCTTCTTCCGATCACGTGGTCAATCAGGTCACTTCCGGTCACGTGATCCTCAATGAGGTCACTCACTTCCGGTTGGCCATTAGGTCATGTGACGTCACTTCCGGTCACGTGACTCATCAGGTCACTTCCGGTCACGTGATCCTAAATTAGGTCATATGACGTCACTTCCGGTCCCCTAAGTAGGTCATATGACGTCACTTCCGGTCCATAAGTAGGTCATATGACGTCACTTCCGGTCACGTGACCAAATGGCGGCCTCTGATTGGCTAACTAGGTCACGTGACGTCACCACTAATCCCCTAAGTAGGTCACTTCCGGTCACGTGACCAAATGGAGGCCTCTGATTGGCTGCAGGTCGATTGAGTAATAAACAGTAGTTAACTATAGTCCCGTTCCGATACATACTATACTACTACCCTTAAAACATTAAGAGAGACAAAGACTTGAGTTTTGATGTGAATGTACTGCACATACATTGACATCAAACTTCTTTTATTTCATCCACAAAAAGATGGAATGTGGCACTCCTTGTTTGTCTTGGACACACCTGTGTTACACCAACAAAGGCCTACCCTAAATCTCAAAGCATACTGTTGCTGAAAGGTTATATCACTTTTGGATCGCTTTTATAATGCCCCGCCTGTTTGGGACTGTATGGATACACATCGTTCACACGCTTTTATTACAATCCTGCTCAGCTTTTAATATTAAATTCTGTAAAGAGCTGTATTCATGTGACACACCATAGACTTTTTCACACCTTATGACATTTAGTAGATGCGATAGGAACACTTTGGCATTTGATATATGTGTCATGTCCTGCATATTCTCCACACATCAATATGTTATATATGTAGCTATCAATATAAATTCAACGGAAACCTTTAATTGTGACTATCAGTTGACGTGCCTTTTGCCCCTCTTATGTCTCTAGATTTGAAGTACAAACTGTTCCAATAATTTGTGATTGAAATTGAAATTCTTTTACCGTGCTCACATTTACGATAACAAACATGAATAATGTTTTTAGAATAATCTTTCCCTTTACACCTTGATCGAAAAATATGAGAAGAATAGATAAAATGTCCTGACCTACTTTGCTTGGGTTCTCTGACCGTGCATGTTACACGAAAAGCATATTGTTATTGGCCCAAACACAATTCTTAAAACCCTTAACTCAAAGTTAGTACATCCAATGTGTTGGGTAAAAAAAATGGTTTTCTCTAAAAATGAGTCAGAACGTTCACAAATAATATATAACTTGCTATCAGTTCCATTCCCCCTAATTCCCCCTGATGTTGCACAAATTCGGTTTTATTTCCCAATATTATGGTAATTTTGGAATAAAGTGTGCATGCTTTTAATCCTCCCCATTGAAAATACACTAGAAAAGCCCATGGTTGGGGGACATTGGATCCCTTTGTTACCTACTAACACCCAAAGATGACATTTAATTGTCCCTAGTCTCTAAATATTATACATTTGCAATGTTGGGAACAAATTTGAGTAAAATTTAAAATTTGAAGAAAAATCGGATATACCAAACCGATAATCTGTCACAGCTGTGCATATATATATATATATATATATATATATATATATATATATATATATATATATATATATATATGTGAGCAGGCAAGCAGAAAGGATGGTCCCCGCGGGATTAGTTCCGATTTTAGCTACCAGGGGGCGCGACTATGGCCTAAAATGAAAGAATTAGGCTAAAAATTGCTTTTGGGTACTTTTTTCTGGAGAATTCAATAGGATTACATAGAACGTTCCATTTTTGGCAAAAAGCTTCTTTATTTGGCAGGTAAAAGGAATGTTTTAAAGCCTAAATGGGTGTGCTTGTTGATATGTGTTGCCATGGAAACATGATTTTTATTCCAAATAGAGGAAATTAAGACATAAATTGATAGAATGATTTGTGAGGATTGCCATGGTGAAAACAGAACAAAATTATGATTACTAGATCAAATTTTATGACTTAAAGAATGAAAATGTATCATAAATTTCTAATTATCATAAATAATGCTAATCAAATAGGGATATCTTGGAAAATATGAGACATAGAGCTTATTCAGATTTTGGAAGGGGTGATGCCCACACATATTGATGAAGCCATTTCTCAAAGACTAGAAATAATATCTTCTGGTGTAATATATCACTGGAAAGCTTATGACGTCAATTTCAAAGTTGGCTTTTTCCTCAGAGTACCCTTTTCCCTTGCCTGTACACATATATATATATATATATATATACACGATATCCTCTATTTTCTTAATTACCTCTGAGTTGTATACAATGCATGCTGAATGTGATTTCTAGTAATCATAATGGACATTGCACTGTATCAGTTGTAACATCAACAGATGTTACCATTTCCATCATTATTTTAAGGTACCAATATTGTGTATTCTGTCACCTTTTAAAACTATTGTTGTAACTACGCCTAATTAGCGAATCATCTGGTATTGAAAAAAGTATTTGACAACACATTTATATTTAATGATACGCCAGAAATTATAATTGCAACAACTTTGAGGCAGCATTGAATGTATGTTTTATCCAGCATCAAACTGAAACATGATGCCAAAGGTCACTCTTGTTCTCAGTAGTGAATGCAGGGCAGCTTTAGAATTCACTGACCTTATATTCCAAATGATAAACCTGCTCCTGAAAGAGATCATAATCTTTATTACTTCAAATGTGAAACTAGACCTTACTATAATCTCATGGGTTGCTATGAAAAAAGCTCCTACCTTTCCGCATCAGCCTGACCACATTCAAAAGGTTTATTGCAAGGTCAGGGGCTATACCCCATTGTCAAAACCTCATGCATGTTGCAAGCCATTTCAGAAATAGAGAGAAGAAAAATATCTCAGATAACAAACCTATATAACGAAATATCACGATTGTCTTGGAAACCATAACATTGGCCAACTACACACAACTCAGAGAGACCATGAAGATAAGATTAGCATTTTTAAGATTCAGCTTGTTGAACACTGGGTGGGGGGATCTTGAGAGGTGTGCCACAGCATCACACTGTATATCTGCTGTTATCACATAGTATACATACCGGACATGCTTCTGGTGATGAGGAACAATGGCTTATTCCTAATCAAGGTACAATGGTTTGTTAGTATATCAGCAAACAGTCTCACTGTGAAAGGCACATAGAAGGACACACACAATCACTATGGTAAAGTTTTGATAAAACCTGAAGTTTGTCCATGTTGAAGTGGCAGTTTATGGGTTAAGTTAATACTTGTTGCTATGGCAACCAAATGCATGATCATACGTGAAGCATGTTGTAAAATACTGCAGCTTGTCTTGAGAAGGGAATTAGTTCTATGTCTTACAAGCTTTCACTTGTGGGTGCTACACTAATGACATGCTAAGAAATAACCTTTGAGATAAAACTGTGACCTGCAACCGGACGCCAAAATACGGCTCACTTTAATTAACAGCTCAATACTTAATATGGTAATAGCCTGGTGTGAATAAACAAGGTGTCATCTAAGATTAAGAATCTAACCGTGCAGGATATTATGAATGGCACTTTGCATCAAAATGTAGTCTGTTATTCCACTGACTGAGCGAACAGCAAGTTAAAATTTTAAGTTAGGCGACTCATAACTGTGTGGGCTCCACTAGGATGCTGCCAGGATTTGCACTGGGTATGAGAATTTTTACACATTCCAAGTACTTGGGGTACCTAATCGATTTGGTTGGCAATTTTAGTTGTTCTTGCAGAGACAAGCATCTGCTATTGTATGTTTTTTTTTTACAATTAAGCAGACATAAGACATAAATCTACTATAATGTGCCAATTCCTCTGTCATACATTGTAGAAATCAACCACAGCTGGCCATGCATTTATCCTTCTCCACTGTGTGAGAGTGTTACAATAGAATGCACATGTTCTAATTTGAAAGATACACATGATGCAGGCGCCTATCATATTGCTAGTTTACTCTGTAGGCATGACCAACTGTAACTCATCAGATGGTAATGATACTTCTGTTGCATGTCTGTACTATTAGCAGTAAAAAGCTGCCTACTGTAGAGAAAGCTTTCATCCTTTTCATTGTTATCGACTGTTGATAAAATTTCCTTACTGCACCTAATGTCCAACACTGATACAGTGTTGTATGGTCTAAATCATTTAAGTTCTACAACCAGCACGATGCCTGTCTTCTCTGATTTCTTCTTAACTATACAATGCTCTACTTAGTGCTCTGTATTGAAAATACCCAGAGACCCAATTCAAAGGATTTTGCAGCTGCCCCAAAAGGGGGGAGAGAATGTGCTGGTACTCCCTTCACTACTTGTATAATCTAGCCACTCAGACCCTGCTCTACTCCATGTCATGGTAAAAAAAGAAGGAAATCTTTTATGTGAATCTCCATAAGCAGCTCTAATTGTTATTCTAAATGTGGTTGTGGTGGTGGATTTCTGGATTAACACGCTTCATAGTTCATAAGGTCATTGGGTATCATGATGACTTGCCTGGTTGGAATGCAGCCCTGGCAAGTAACTGGTTGTGGTTGCCTTGCAATTTCTTGACAAAGCTCATGGCACATTTAAACACTATACAGCTCCTAAAGGATTCAGTATCTTTGCAGTACACCTGGAGGGGACATGAAAGGTAATATAATTATGCTAATTATCTGCTTATAATTTGGCAAGGATGAAGAATCTTTTGTGTAACAGCTATCAGGTTGGGGAAAGCCTACCTATTATAGTTAATACCTTGCAAGGAGAAACTACAATGAGGGGTTTTCTCCCCTTGCATTTGCTAGAGATGAGAGCAAGATCTTTGGCCAAGGGCCTGCCTTAAGTCCAGGAGGATCTCCCCTTGCTGGTTAAACACCCCATGTGGACAAAGATACCTATAGTGGAGAAGGTCCTGGAATGTCCAGCCCTGGTTATAGGTGGAGGTTCCAAGAAAATCTCTACCTCACAATATACATATCGTAACACAGTACAGAGAAGGGTGGATCTTCTGTGGTTCACACTAATGACTTGGAACTGTGAAGACCAAAGTACACATAGGACATTTTTTACTGCTGCCATATACTTATTATTAAAGCCACATAGAATAACGGAGAGGCTCACTAAGTCAGGTGAGCAACTCGTTCATGGCATGTCCGCCTGCTATCACTTGTGATTTCCTAAATTAAAATGGATCAGCTACCATCTATAACACCTAGGTTGTGCAGTATTTGCCACAGTATTAAATTCTGTATAGTGCCATATAGTACTGTAGGCCGAATGCTAGGATTTAAAGCTGCTATATATAATACAGCATAAATACATCCTGCAGAAAATGTCCAATGATGGTGAAGAAATGCACATGAAACGTATCGGATTAGGTAGCATATCTTTGTGTCTGAGGATAGAACTTTTGCCCAATTTAAGGCAAAAAAATAGTATTTTTTGTAGTTGAGTCTTCGAAAGATTTACAAAGAAAGTAAACTGTTGCATGTTGCAGTTCATGTGAATAAATATTTGTGAGCAAATTTTAACGTTCTTGTACCTACTATTGATTTAATAGTGAGGTTTAGATATGCAAACTTGTAACGTAAACGGCAACGTCTAGCCCATTCTCTTAGGCATTAATGTAGACGTGCATGTTCCCCAAAACGTCATGATCTAAACCTCGCTAATATTCATTTCATAATTAAAACTATTCATGAATAGTTTATTGTTTGACATACTGATATTGGAATTTGATATTTACAATAAAGGTTGGGATATCATGTGGTAAATTCTCAATTAACCAGTTGAGCCTAGCTGTTGGAACTCTGGCATGGAATACTGTCCAGTTTAATCATAGATCTCCATCCCATACATTTCTTCCATTAGCCTTTAGATGCGGTGTTATAAAGATTTTATAACAAGCCGAAAAGTTTTGATAATACTTTAAACACAATTTATATGTCAAATAAACTTTTGAAGAAGGCTATTTTATTTTCCACACAATTTCTGCATGCATATCGATCTTTAGGATTTTAAAAAGAGACCATTGTGAGGGTTTCAAGGCCGAGGTGACAAGGCACAACTTGGATATAAAATATCTGCCTTCTCTGACACACATTCACCATTCTAAATGTTGCAAATGTCTCAAAGCATTAACCTTTTAAGGCCTAGAGTCAAATATAGTTGAAACCATGGCAGGCCTAACGTTGACTATAGTCAACGCCATTTACAAAGGAATATTATACAGCTTTAGGAATTGAAATTAGGTCCCTCCTCCTAGGAACCAATGGTTCTCAGAGGTCATCCCCATAGCAAGCCAAGTATTTTTGGTCAGGATGCAAAGGGTTAAATACAGTTAAATACAATTGATAAGATTAATTACATACTCTTTTATCCCCAGCATCATGTTCAAATGAGCTGTTGAGGGTAATTAATTTAAGAAATATATATATATCATTAAAAAGAATTCACAGATCACAGAAAGTGCAGACGACCCTCCCCTGAAGGAAACCATGTTGCAAATGGCCGAGACACTGTCTTCCTGGAAATATAAGACCTGACGCATACAAATGTGCGTCCAATGTTACCCGGTGGCTCATTCCCGCCACAATGTATTATTCTATAATTACCCAAGGCTATTTCTAGGCATGAAGGTAGGAAACAATTCGTGAGGAAAGTTATCAAACACTACTTGATGGTAAATAATTTGTTGGACTCTTTTATTATTATTATTATTATTGAAAAATGGCATTTTCAAGTCCAAAAGGTGAAATGACAAGACAGAGGACATGTTTGTGAAGTGATCTGCAAAAAGGGACCGTATGACCATTTAAAGCTTCCATAACTATAATGACAAGTGATTATCCTCTTCACTATCTGAAAAGCTACATCTACTCCCGGGCATCTACTATACTTTAGTATCTTTGTGGTGTCATTAACTGGTCATTTAAGCCATGTAATAAGATAATGGGGTAGTTCCCTAAGTCAAATGAGCAACTTGTTTATGGGATGTTTGACAGCCGTTAGTTGTTGTTTACTAGATAAATTTGATCACTTCTCATCTATAACCTCTTAAGGCACATTACGTATGTCCCATAGATCGACATTGTAGTCTGTCCAAAGGAGTGTTACTTGGTCTCACTATATATATACATTATCTTTGTTTTTATGAGTTTGGTCAAGTGAACAAACATGATTCTAATATTTCATTGAATTCTCCTCAGAATAGCCTCATTGACTTTCATGGCAGCATACCCCCTGAAAAATTCACTCTTACAATTGATGACTTTCATCATTGCGTTTCTACAAATCTCTTTTATACGGACTGATATGTTACCATACCACCCAAATTTACAAGTTCATACCGTATACCGTAATTATGCATGTATCTATATAGATATATCAATGTTACATATTACATAACACACTTGTGTGTAGTGGCAACATTTAATATGGCTTCCCTAACTATAATGACAAAAGCATTATCTCTAAAAAGTTACAACTACTTCATTTTAGTGTCTTTGTGGTGTATGGTCCTCGCTAACCTGGTTATGACAAGGAATCATTTTACAGGCGGAACCTGAGTTTTGGGCCTTTATCCCTCAAGATTGTTCTTACCCCTCAAAAGGGTCGACGTTTGAATTGCCTGTTTCCCAAAAATGGCGTTAAAGCTCAAAATCTCTATCCCCAAAAGATTTGCCTTTATTCCTCAAAAATTTATGATGCTGGTGTCCCAGATATAATTGCCTTTATCCTGATTAGGCCGATTTTCGAGAGATGAATTCCAGACAGAGCCTTCATCCCTCAAAGGAGTACCATTTTGAGGGATACAGGCAATTTCGAGGGATAAATGCACAAGTTTAGCAGTGACATAGGAGGGAGGGGAATTGAACCAATTAGGGGTACATTACTATGTTGTTATGGTCTAAGGACAGGGTAGACTATTAAAAGTCCACATAGGTCAGGACCCTGCCAGTTAAGGTTCTGACATGGAAAACCCTTTAGTTGAATTATGAACTTGGATTTCCCTCCCATGCATTTCCTCTTTTACCTTTTTGATGCAGTTGCGAAGTCACTTAATCAGCTGGCAGTGGGGAAGATCCCGTAACAAGCCAAAATGTTTTAAATACCATTTTATAGAAATGCTTTTTGATTTCCCACCTTTGAGTCGGGTTAGGTCTTCAAGGTTTCAAAAACAGTCTGTGGCGTGTGTCAGGTTTCCTGGCTTAATTAGGTATTAGGTGACAAGTATTTTCAATGCACAATCTCCCAATAAGATATCTTCCTTCTTCAATGATCAGATGATACATTCATCAGTGTTTATAACACAAAGCATACAAAAACCAAAACTATTTTCGTATCTTAAATACCAAACACCATTGTACTTTAGTTCCCGATTGGCCTTTACTTTTTAGTTTTAACCTGCCATCCAATACTTAATTCTGCATGGGTTGCCATAAGAAAATATTTCTTTAACTTTTTGGCAGTGCATTGTTTCGTATTGTTTTTAAGTCAGATGATACACTATCCATGGTGTCAAGGAAAGAAGTTTATTCCTAATTAAGGTACGATGATTTGTAAGGAAGGCAATAAATGAGTTGTAAGGAAAGTTAGAAATATATTACACTGGTAGAGAACAATTTCTCATAAGACATTAGGGAGTGATCATTTTTCATCAACAGGGGGGGGGGGGTTGGTTTGGGGGGGGGCAAAAAAATTTGGACCCCTTGACCGGGGGGGGGGGGTGTAAAAAATTTGGACCCCTCTTGGGGGGGCGGGTCAAAAAAATTTAACCTGTTTTGGGCCAAAAAGCCCGCGCGTTACTATGCTTCAAAGGGCCCACGGGCGCGCCGATTTCCGACCCGTAGGGGGAGGGTAAAAAATTTCGACCCGGTGACCAGGGGGGGGGAAAAGATTTCGCGCGCTCCGCGCGCAAAAATCACCCCCCTGTTGTTAAAAAATGATCACTCCCTTATATTGACACAATTATATTGACATGTCAAATTAATCAATATAACACATTGAAATATCGATATAATGGCAATATGTCAGTATAGAGAATGTCAATGACATCCCTAGCATCAACATTCAATGCCAGAACTAAATTTCATAAAATAATTACAGTTACTTTATGGTTAGGAATATGAGAGCCAGTGAGATAAATTTTGCCCTTCAAGTATTATAACACACCTAACATTACCTTCCACCAAAGCCAGTCGATCAGAGTATTTTCCTCGGGAATCACACACACATTTTGATACAATGGAAATACCCACTGAAGGGTAACCGTATTTTGCGTGTGGGGAAATATTGAAATCATTAGATTTCTGCATATACAATGCACTATATATGTATCGTACATGGATGATGCAGTAGTCTTTGCCATATATCTGAATATTATACCATGTAGCATATAAACAATCACATTCTGTGTATGGGCATAAGACCCCTATACTGTGCCAGATTTGGACATTGTATACCATGAAGCTCACATGTATTTTTTTGATTGTTGTACTTGGAAAATGATTTATGAAATAAATACACACTGCAAATTCAAAGGTAGAGCAATGCACAAAGCTGCTCAACAAACAGTATATTTAGGAACAAACAAGTCCCACTTGTTCGGAATGGTATCAACATCAATATGCCATTGCATTATGGATTATCTTATAACCCTTGCTATTCCCTATTCATATAGTTTACCACTAGCTGAAACCAGGCTGCCCGTCTTCTTTAATGTCCTCCTATTATGCCATACTCTTCTTACTACTCTATCTTAAAATACCCTCAGTATGAGCCATCAGGCACCAAATTTAAAGGGTTTGTCAGTACCAAGGGTGGAATGAGAGTGCACTGGGGCTTTCTCCACTACCTTAATAATCTAACCATTCAGACCCTACTCCATGCCATGGGGAAAATGCACAATAAAGAAAAGAAAAAGATGTCCTGTGTGAATTTCCTTAACCCCCCACCTCTTGTATAAAGGGTGTGTATAAAGGCCCAGAGTGCCGGGCCTTGCTCAGCTTCCACTGTTACTGCAGGGGCAGCAAGCGTTTCACCTTTAAGGCTGGCCCAATGTTGCTCCTGATCTGGTTATGGTAGGGGAAGTTTCTGATTCGTTCAATCAATTCTACCAGTAGTGTCATCTAGGCCTCTAGGCACCAATTGTTGATTTGCCAATACAGCTTTAATATTATCAACAAACCAGTGGGGGATTAGTTTACATTTTGTATGTACTCATATGTGTTTTGATCAGGTACATAATGTAATGGCTGGCATCACCAAACATGTATTGCCTGATTGAACGAAAGGGTTGTCCCCAATGAAACATTGCTTTGGTGGAAGGCCTGTTTAAGGCAATTTTAGAAGGGTAAAATTAACAATTTTTTATACTGCCCACTTGGATAAATTGTTATTGGTCATGGAGGCAATCCTCATAACGGCTAGTCATCTGTTTTACCGAGAGTAGCTCTCGTGTCCCCATAATTTTCTGTGTTATTCAAGGTCTGTGGGACAATCTCTGGCTTCCATAACTATAATGATGTTCTCTTCATTATCCAAAAAGCTACAACCTCTAATTCATGATAGTGTCTTGTGGTATATGTGTCTGGTGTCTGAAAGTCCCTGCTAGCCTGTTAATGATGAGAGATTATTTTACAGGCAGAGGTAAAGCTTTGCAAAAAATATCCATAGCAAAATGTCTAGCAGTGACATAGTAGGGAGCAGGGCAGAATTGCTTTGGTGTACATTAAGGATTCTGGACCGTGTAGAGTGCACATATGACATTGACGGCAGCAGCCATAGGCTGATCATCAAAGCCACATAATTATGATAATGGAGAGACTGCCTCGGATAAGTGAGCAACTCATCTGTGGCATGTCCACCTGCCATCACTTGTGATTTCCTAGATTAAAATGGATCAGTTCCCATCTATAATACCTTATAGCACATTACTGTATGCCCCATCTACATGTATTCTGGCCAAAGGAGTGTTGCTGGATTTGGCATTGTTATCCATTTCCTGGTTTTCATATTTAGGTTTCAATTGTGTAGTGTTTTATTTGGCAGTAATGCTACCACTCTAATAATGCTTTAACTTTAAATTTCTGTTTACCAATGGCAATATGGATGCAAATTCTGCTTGACAAGATGGAAGGTGATACAGGCTGCATACTGGTTAAATGCCATATTTTGTCATAATGCATAAATACAGCCCAAAATGCATAAATGCAACACTATGCTAACCCTACAAGGATTGATACAGTCCTAAGGGCTGGTGTAATGCATCGGTACATCATATCAACCCCCAACCTTTCTGTGCTAAGATTCTGGCTTCAAGTCCAAGCTGTTGCATGGAGCAATTTTCGTTTGAATTTGAATTTGAAGATGGCCTAACAGATCAGTTTCATTAGCTTATGTTGTTGTTATTATTATTATTATTATTATTATTATTATTACAAGCCAGAACCGAACACAAGTGTTCGGTTCTGGCTTGATCTCTCCATAAATTCTTTAGATTATAATGATCAACTGAAATTAAAGGCATCCACGGTAGTGGGGGATGACAAATAAGGTAGGGCAGTTGGTCAGATATTGTGCCAGTTGCTATAATGCTGGACATAGAATTTTGGAATTGCTGTTGCTAGGAGTGGTCCTAGCAACATGACAATAGTTCCAATAGAATCCCCTGGGCTTGTATACTGGGGGTAGGTATGGTCAAATACCTTCTATTCCCATTTGTTGTGCCGGTTGCTAGGCATGGAATGTTTGGAATTGCTGTTGCTAGGTAACAGAGTAGTCATAGCAACATGACAATAGTTCCATTAGAATCCCAAGGGCTTGTGTACTGGGGGTAGGTATGGTCAAATACCTTCTATTCCCACTTAGTGTGCCGGTTGCTAGGCATGGAATGTTTGGAGTTGCTGTTGCTAGGTAACAGAGTGGTCCTAGCAACATGGCAATAGTTCCATTAGAATCACCTGGGCTTGTATACTGGGGGAAGGTATGGTCAAATACCTTCTATTCCCATTTATTGTGCCAGTTGCTAGGCATGGAATGTTTGGAATTGCTGTTGCTAGGTAACAGAGTGATCCTAGCAACATGATAATAGTTCCATTAGAATCCCCAGGACTTGTATACTGGGGTTAGGTATGGTTAAATAACTTCTATTCCCACTTAGTGTGCCGGTTGCTAGGCATGGAATGTTTGGAATCACTGTTGCTAGGTAACAGAGTGGTCCTAGCAACATGACACTAGTTCCAATAGAATCCCCAGGGCCTGTTTACTGGGGGTAGGTATGGTCAAATACTTTCTGTTCCCAATGATTGTGCCATATTAGGGCAATTGTACTTTTGGGTGATTGACAGGCGTGACCCCAGGTCATCTGCTGACCTGGGGTCACACCTGTCAATCATCTTAGGATTTTGATGACATTTTCATCACAGCAATGATTGTAATAGGTGCCCTACACTGGTATTTGAGGATTCAGCATAAATGTAAAGTAACATATAGGTAGAAATATATATTTTCTAGCTCTATACAAAAGGGGCAATGCCATTTAAAAAACAGGAGTTGCATGAAATCACTAAAACCTTTTTTGCATGATATCTATAAACACTTGTTTTAATCATTAGCATCATTATGTATTCGGTTCTGGCTTGAGCTATTAGATTCTAGTGGGTATCTGCAATTAAAGGCATCCATGGTAGTGGGGGTTGGCAGATAAGTTTGGGCAGTGGGTTAGATATTGTGCTAGGAATGTTTGGGATTGCTGTCGCTAGGTAATACTGGGGTGATAGGAAATGGCAACAGTTCTAATAGAGTCCCCAGGGTCTGTTCACTGGGGGAAGGTATGGTCAAATATGTAACATGTTTAACATGATAATTCTATAAAGTATATGATATATAATTTACCATAATCAAACTACATGTATTATAGAATTGCGCTTATTGAGAAATCAGGCGTAATGCATGAAGACATTCAATGACAGTGTGTTTACATCAAAAACATTTTATTTGGTCCGTACAATCATCAAAGGTGAAACCCCTTTGGGCTGTTCACATACAACGCTTTAGACACACAAAAAGACATATCGATGACAGCCTACCCTAAATTTCAAAGCAGATTGCTGGGGAAAAGTTATATAGTTTTTTTGCAATCCACCGCCTGTTAGGGACAAGTATCAAGTATACATCGTTCACGCCGCTCTGGTATAAATAGCTGTGCTATTGCCTTCTATTTAATGTGGAAAATGTGCTCAGGTTTGAGTTTTAAATCCTGTATAGTGCAATATAGTGCTATACACAGTGTATATACATGTAATAAATACATAGATATTACAGGTCTAACACACCCTGCAAGACATTTCCAAAAGTGTTGAAGAAGTTAGAAATATATCTGAAAGTCAGGCTCCAAGGAAGAAACATTTACACAATTCAAGAAGAAAACATAATTTTAAAGTAATTCCTTGCCATCTTTACAATGAAAGTGAACCGTTGTAAGATGATGAGACAATGCAAATGATGACATGAATTTGAGTGATTTCCCAGATACTCACATAACAACAAAGAAGAGGGAATGATATGGTTGTAGCATATGAATAAACGTAAGCACATTTTCCAAACCCAAAGTCCTTACATCTTCTAGATTAATGATATTCACCTCATATTTCAAACTATTTACATTCTCCTTGAGGAAACTACAAATTTAACATTTTCATACAATGGGCAGTTACCAGTCCATCATCTGAGCATCATAAACGGTTTCAAAACCATCTAGACCATCACAACAACAATTCAAATCATTCTATCAACCACATTTGCTTTGGAAATAACAATGTGAAAGGTTCAAAAGATATGCCCTTCCAATTCAATAAGCTTTCGGTCAGACATACCAATGAGAATATGTTTTCTTGATTTACTCCAAGTTATACATATATACAAGTCATGCTGGAGTTAGTGTGTTTTATTAATCCAGTGAAACAATGAAAACAGGTAAATTGAAAGTTACTGTGCACACAACTTTACAATCACGTTCTATTTCAGCAATGTGACTATAAGAACCATGAACGCAATGATATGTTTGGGAGGAACTTATAGCTGACAAAACATGCGTACTTAACAGAACAGCCGAAAGGGAACAATTCTCAAATGCACAAGCCAATGGGTAACTAATTTTCAATTACCAGATGACAGAAGGCGTTCAGACTTATTATTTATAAAACGTCATTGGTACCAATTATTTCATCATGATATTGGAAATTATAACATGGAATTCTCTTCGATTAAAATATATATCCGGATTCCTATCACATACATTTAATCTGCTGCTTTTTAAATGCTATTTCCACTTAATCAGCTGTCAGTAGGAAAGATCTTAAAAAGCCAAAAGCTTTCAATGAATCTTTGTTAAACATTTGAATTTTGAAATATGCTTTCATAGAGACGCTTTTTGTTTTCCACCTTCTAATCTACTCAGGTCTTAAAGAGTTGAAAAGGGTCCATGGTGAGCGTTGCATTACGTAGCTTAAGTATTTATGAGGTGGCAAAAGCTTTAATGGACACCTTTCCCATATCTTCCTTCTTCAATTCAGAAATATATCTTTCAAACACCCTTTTCCAAACGCCCTGAAGCATTGATTATAAAACATGTAACTGTTTCAACAAAGTTTTACGCTATTCTATTCCCAGCACCATACACAGATGACATGTGAAAGGTGTTCTTTGATGTAATAGGACAATCACTGTTGTGATCGGCAGTAAGCACAGAACAGCTTTCAATTTATATTTCTTGCATTTGTATTTCTTGCTGCTTGTTCCTAATTAAGCCTATACCTTTGAGCCTCAACTTGTAAAACCAATGTTGTAGTCTGCATGGGTTGCTTAAAGAAATATGTTCACTCTGATGCAGTGCATTGTGTTATATTGGTGTTGTATCTCGTGGGACATTGACCATGGTGTGAAGAAACAAGGGCTTCTGAATCAATCTATACAATCATAAGTGAAGAAAGACTAAAATATTAAGTGCCTGAAGCTCTCTGACCTGTTAACTGTCTGTGATGATTGTGGCTCATAATCGTAGCTCATTGTATAGTAAATAAAACTACAACCCATCACTTGATGGTTTGTTGAACACTTTTGTGTGGAGAGTGACCTTTTCCATGTCAATATACATTGGTAAAGACATTTGGACCTTAGTTGCCAGTGTGAAAGGACGAAATAAACTCAACATTAGACAATTGTACAAGTAAAAGCTCACGATTAAGTGCTCCTACACTTTCCTGCCTAAAGAGATCCATTGATTTGCAGATTTAAGCCTATCTGCTGTTGCTCTTCCATTATTTTGACTCCAGTTTCACCCAGATTGGAGAAAGCATTGATTACCGGGCCAATGCTATTCAACTTCTAAAATCGATGAAGCTTACTAGCCAAATGCAATTTTGTTCATTTCTGTTTTCAATATTAGTGGTCCTCTTTGATCCAAATTCAGCTTTAATGAAATACTGTCTTATTGTGGTATATTTCAACACCAAATGTGCATTTAGATACTTATACCCTCAGGCACAGGTTTCATGTGTACGGAATGAGTGCATTTATTTAGGTATCACCACACAATCTACTTCATGTTAAACACAGACAAGGACTACTTTATACTATACCACTCAGTATTAGTCCAGTACTAGTACAAGTACAAGTGGATTTGCAGTGACATCAACCCCAACTGGAAACAACGGTTTCAGGTTTATATACTGTTGAAATATAGATGATAATGGTCTGACTACAACAGTCTAACTTTGTCAATCACAAAAGAGACAAAAGCGAACATCTGAAAATTGTGGATGGGTGTGACAAAAGATGAGAAAAGGTGAATGAATAGCAATGCACTGAGACTAAACTGACTACACTAACTAGGATCCATTTAAAAAGGAAATCCAGAAATATCACCGCCTACAAATATCAGCTAAGTAAATACTATCGAGGTCCATCCATGAGATATTATGGTTACAACCAGATACACCAGCCTGGATGGCAATGGCAATGACAATGGTAGAATGAAATGGGGGTATTCACCAACTATAAGAATAGGATTCAACTAAAGGCCCAACTGCTAGAAAGGTTATCGATTTAATTGGTGGCTTTATACCTAAAGCAGCTTAACGATATTCATTATTTGAACCTAAGCTTTTAGGTTATCATTTTATAAACTGATGACAATGCAGGGATTATGTTTGACTGACAAAGTTTGACCATTCAGATACTGATGGATACCTTTAAAGTAGTTATATATGTCCACAATTTTATACAAGTCTGTACATTGATACAACATTATCGCAATTTCAAAGTGGGACAATTCAACTGGCAAGGTGTTATCATAATAATTATGTTTGACCAAGCTCATACAAAAGAGAAAATACTTTGTCCAAATGGGACGTGTTAATCACACTACTGCTAACTAATATATCAATATGATATTTAAACTGTTTCGAGCGTTATTCTTGATGGTTTGTCCTTTCCCCCAGCAATTAATGTGCATGTGATAACAGAAGGTGTTTATGGGAACATCAATTTCATACATTGAAATGAATAAACAACATAACTGGATATCAGTTCAGATTAGGATACAAAACACTAGCCTCCTCAAAACAGAGCAATCTGCATACCCTTTTCAACCATACCCTGATATAATAAATAGAAATAGCTATCCACGAGGCGAATTTTCTTGGCTTCATTAGGATCCAGAAATCCTTGGGAGATCTGAACTAAGTCTGCATGTGATGATCCGCTTGAAGGTATCCCTGAAGTCTTTATTGAGGAAAGTGTAAATGCACGGGTTGACGCCCGATGATATGTAGCCCAGCCAGGTGAAGGCAAGGAAGAGGTCACTGGGGATGTTGCAAGTCCTACAGATACCATATGTGAGGTTGGTACAGAAAAAAGGCAGCCAGAGTACAATAAAACACACAAACACCCAAATCAGAGTCTTCTCAGCTCGCCGCTCTCGACTGCTCGATTTTAAGCCCCTCGCTGTAAGAATTCCTATGTAGCCCATGGTTTTAGACTTTGTCCGGCTCAAGCTTGAGCTGATCTCAGACCTGGGTGTGGTCAGGGGGGTCATGTTGGCGTCCACTAGGTCCTGGTCAGAGGTGGTCATAGTGGAGGCCTTGTACTCTATCATGGGTGACTGGGCAGTGCAGTTACTGCCAGCCTCTGACCCAGCTGTCAACTCATAGGCACTGGTGTCCTTACTGCTTGCACATGGTGAGCGTGACCGGGTCCGCGTCACAGGCTTACTCTTCAAAGACAACTTGGTATTTTTACGCAGGATCTGCACAGACCGTATATCAGCAAACAGCATCACTGCGAAGGGCACAAAGAAGGACACCAGCGATGAATAAATGGCAAAAGTTTGGTCAAAAATGCCACATTGAAGTCCAACGCCCTCAAAGTTGATAAGAACATACTGGTGTTGCCGGGCACCTTGAACTATCAGAGGCAGTGCTATGGCAAAGGAGACCCCCCACGTTGGTAGTAGTAGTGCCAAAACCTGCTGCTTGTCCACATTGCAGCGGAAGTGTAGGGGGTAGGATATGCCAAGGAACCGATATATTGCTATGGCAACTAAATGCATGATGGACGTTGTGGAGAGAAATACGTCGCAGCCTGTCCAGAGTAAACAAGGTATCAGTCCAAGGTCCCAATGGCCCTTCACCTGCAAACATATAAAAAGAAACTGTTACACACTAGTCATACTTTGGAACAATTCATATGACATGAGAAAGATACGTAATGCTAAACAGACAAAGATGAAGCATAATGTGGTACTTTATTAACTAAAAATTATATATATTTGTCATGATAAAATTTCCAACAACAAAGTCATTGATAATGTAAACAAACACGTTCTCTTATGCATGCATATGTGATCAGTCAAGAGAAAATCTAGTAGGGATCTTCAGTACTGGTTTTGCCCATCAGAGGGTACCAGCACTGTAAAAGTGTAGCTACACAGTAAAATCGTCTTTAACTTCACAGCACCTACTATAGATTTACATCAGATTCTACTGTGCACCTACAGTAACCTGTATACCAACATTAAATTATACTGTATACCTACGAAAAAGGCAACCAACTATTTACATTGAGTACCAAGCTGTACGCGAAATACAGTGATAGGAGCCTTGTATTGCACTTACAGGCTCCCTTCACTGAATACCCCTACAGCTTGATACAAGGCCTATAACTCATTTATACCACTAGCTGTTGTTTTCAATGCCCGCTGCGGTATAAGTAGAATACAAGGGTTTCTTAGTGCTCAGAGGAAAATTAGTACATATGAAGCTTTTCGCCTACCTGCTCACATTATGTTTAGTGCTTTATGCAATGTCAACATAACAGAGTAATTCACCGATAAACTGTCCCCACTGCCCTTTGTCATTAATTAGCGTGTGAAGCACCAGCTGCTACATAATAAACTAAGTTCAATATACTCTGAGTCTACCCTCACATTATCATTGTCCTGCACACCTAATGTGTCTGACGCAGGGAGTGCACTTAATCCATGTCTCTATTGAAGACCTCCCCTTTGTCGGCATGAGGGGGAGCTTTTACTAACTCTATAACAGTGAGTTGGTCCAGCTTCATGTGATGGATTAGTTCTACATTAACTCTTTAGGGTCACACAGTGCTCATATGTGTTATGTTGTATTTTACTTTATTGTCATGATGCATGAATGCAGCCTTGGCAGTGGCCAGGGCTGTATTCAAGCATCATGCTCACTCTACTGGGCTGCCATACACCAGACAGGTCTGCATCATGTATGAATGGGCTTCATTTATGTATCATGACAATCAGGGGTATCACATTAGATTAGTTTGCTGCCCGTCTAGGGTTAACCTACTAGAGTGGGGGATTGACATCCCTATGCCTAATGTGGTAATGGCTTGGTGTCAATAAACTAGTCGTCATGTGAGAATCTGATCATGCCAAATATTATTAATGGCACTTAGCATCAAAATAATAATTCAATACACCCTTCAAAAAGATCCACTATGCCGTGCTCTGGGAATATTACCCATTACTGTGATGGATCACATTATGTGCGGAGAGATAGTGAGTGTGCAGACCAATCTAAAGGTGCATGGCATTTGCCCAATGCACCTATTACCATAAGCACTTTTGCGATATTAGTAACAGATGCGATTGGGTTCGATGGTGTGTAGCCTCTGTTACTACGCTCATAAGTAGATTTCAGTCCCCTCTGCTGGGCTTTCATTGGCCGGGTTCAGGGGCTCAAAATATAGTCTAGCTTCAGTCCATTCCAGATCGTTCAAGGGAGTTCGAGGTCGGATTATATTAATATGCAGGCATGCCCAGAAGTCATACTGTGGAGGGCCAGTGGTCCACATCTTTGCCCAATGAAATTTGCCAAATGCTATTTGTTGGATATGCATGCCCAAAATAGATAATATATTTGATGCATGTACATATATTATAATATATGTACATGTATATAATTTATATGTAATATCCATTCACATGATATATATTATTCATCTTCATTCTGTTAATCCCTACATTGTTATTGACCAATAAGTTGGCAATTGGCAAGTAGCAATTGGCAAATGTATGGCCCACCGTCCTTCCATATATGTGTGATAGACAGTACTATAGGCTACATAGCCAGAGACCTAAGTTGGCATTACCTGCGCTGCCACCTTCTGTGAAAGCTAAGAACCATATGGTTGTAGTGGGTTACACTTTGCACCTTTTGTGCTTGGGAGAGTTTGGCTCCCTGTACCTGAATGACAAGACATGTTTTTAAGGTCACTCCAGTAAAGAACCTTTCAATCTTCACAGGACTTAAATGTTTACTTGATAAATATCCAACAATATGTACACTAGACTAGACCAGACCTACAAATGAGCGACTTCAGTCGCGCTTCAGATGACTATAGGGCACTCCCGAGCTTTGCGCCCGAACCCGGCCATTTTTAGCTGACGCGTGACCTTCTTGCTAGCATTCTTTGGCTGGGCTGTGTCTGCCGTGACCCCTGTGGGGGTCACAGAAAACTGTGTTCATGGAATCTAAAACAGAAATCCTAAGAATATTTCCCTCTGAGTTGACACATGCATTTATTGTCATAGTGGTAATTTTTGAAAAATTCCTATCAAATCAAGGCTGAATTATTGATGTACATGGAAATACATATAACTTAAATGCTGGTCCTAAATTTCTGAGGCATAACAGGGGTAGACACTAGCGCTGGCCTTGGAGCCAGGGGCATGTGACCTGGATGTCAATGTATTCCTATGATAAAGCATTCCCTAGTGCTCAATGTCACCTATAGTGCTCATAATTATAAATTCTTAGAGAAATTTAGATTCTTCTTTATCTACACTGTGTGAACCATTGCATCGGCAGCACATGTTCTAATGCCCCTATCTTTCAAACATCTGTTATGGCCTTATCCTACGAAATCGCTCTTATCTTACAAAAATGTATACGTTTGGAGGATAAGGGCTATCAGTCAGGCCATTATCCTACAAGAATTGCCCTTATCTTACAAAACCTATAACTTATTTTTTTTATAGGATAAGGGCAATCAGTCACGCCACTATCCTACAAAATGGCCCTCATCCTACAAAACATGTTGGCTTTATTGTGCTATAATCTTTGTTGTCACTCACCAGGGGTGCGTTCAGCTTTTTTCAATGAATGAATTCTACACCCAGAAAAGCCTTATTTTCATATCATAACATCTGGAAATAAAAGAAATTGAATTTGAAGACGGGGAAAGGGAAAAATGAATTGCAATTTTGACTCAATAATTGGATTTTAAAAATGTAGGATAGGGCTTGAGTGATACCCCTCGTACTGCAAAGCTATACATTTTTGTAGGATAAGGGCAATTCTGTAGGATAAGGGCCTAACAAGGCGTCTATGACAATGATTCTCTTTAGACATGGCCAAGTGTCGCTCATCACATGGTCATTATAATAATGGTTGCATGTGTGGACTATTGGCAGTAGAAAACTGCCTACTGTAGAGAAAGCTTTCATCTGTTTTGTTGTCATCGACCGCAGAAAAACGGTTAAACATTCTGTTAGCCTCTCATATTCTTATCTAAAGGCTTTTATCCTCATGTTATATCCTTTGTGCAACAACTTTGGGTGGACTTACTTTTATCTTAAGTGAATTAATTAAAAACAAAGAGTGAATTAATTAAAAACAAAAGTTGACAATCTATAGACTACTGCACTATCCTCTTTATCATCATGCTGCATGAATGCAGCTGTGCCAATAAACTTACCAGTGCGATTTACTCTGAGATCTGAATTTATTCATCATTATATATGGCGTTTAAGGGCATCTACCTGTAGAAACTGCTCCTGTAAGTGTAAGGTACGTTACCTCTACTTTATTACTTGGGTTATAGACCATTTAGGAAGACGAATATCTGACTCTCTGTGTTCTTGTGGGTATTTAAACCTGAGGATAAAGTGAATGGCTGTCTGGTGTCCGCCTAGCTTATAGATCTCAAAATGTTATATCTATTCTGATTACAGAATTCTATTTGAATAGGCATCTTCATACCTCAAAGCTACATTCTTACAATGTGGTTCAATTTTGTTAGGAATAAAGCATATATAATTCGGAATAGCTATAGTATTCCCTCCCTTGCTATTCCCTATTCATCTAGTTTACCACTAGTAAAAGAGCAGGCTGGCCGTCTTCATTGACGTCGTTATATTATGCCGTGCTCTACTTACTGCTCTATATTAAAAATACCCTCTGTGTGAGACATCGGGGAGCCATTTCAAAGGCTCTGTGAGCTGCACCAACAGGGGAATGAGAATGCACTGGGACTCCCTTCACTAGATTAATAATCTAACCAATCAGACCCTTCTCCATACCATCGAGAAAAGGCACCACAAAGAGAAGAAAAAGATCTCCTGTATGAATTTCCTTAAGCATCTGCCATTGTTATTCCCCATGTGGTTGTGGCAGGGGAGGTTTTTGATTTGTTCAATCATTTCTACCAGCAGTGTGATCTAGGCCTCTAGGCATCAATGGTTGATGTGGCAATACAGCTTAAATACTATGAACAAACCAGTGGGTGATGGAAACTCTAGATATTGGAGAAGGGTAGTATCAAATTTAATTAGAGAGGGAAATCACAACCCTGACAGAATGATACAGGCTGAGAAAACACTGAGGGAATATTCTATACTTTCTATGTAGTCATATAGATCCATAATGCAATGGCATATTGGTGTTGATATCGTCCTGAACAAGTGGGACTTGTTTTGTTTCTAAATATACAATTTCTTGGTTGACTTTGTGCAGTGCTCTACCTTATACGGTTACCTTTCAGTGTGCATCAAAATGGGTGTGCGATTCCTGAGGAAAATAGAAGGTGTGTACCCTATACTCTTCAATTATTTCATTCAAATTGACTTGCCAGGTAATCCCAGTTCATGGAAGATATTATGAAAGATCTCTCCCTTTTAATACCAAACCAGCTGCATATATTATTGGCTGATCGATTGGCTTTGGTGGAAGACCTTGTTAGGCTAGATAGTCTCAAAACTGCGAGATAGTCTCAAAATACTATAGTTTTGTTAGTATCTCGCTACCCTCAGGCTAGATAGTCTCAAAATTGCGAGATAGTCTCAAAAGGCTGCAAGATAGTCTCAAAATTTGAGACTATCTTGCAACTGTCAGGCTAGATAGTCTCAAAATTGCGAGATAGTCTCAAAATATTATAATTTTGTTAGTATCTTGCAACCCTCAGGCTAGATAGTCTCAAAACTGCGAGATAGTCTCAAAAACCTATCGTTTTGTTAGTATCTTGCAACCCTCAGGCTAGATAGTCTCAAAATTGTGAGATAATCCCACAAGCATGACAGATAGTCTCAAAACTGCGAGATAATAACATTTTGAGACTATCTTGCAACCCCCAGGCTAGATAGTCTCAAAATTTAAAAGTTTTGTTAGTATCTTGCAACCATCAGGCTAGATAGTCTCAAAACTATAAAATAGCCTCAAAATACCAGGCCAGGTGGTCTCAGAATTGTGAGATAATCTCAAAAGCCGGACAGATAGTCTCAAACCTGCGAGATCTTGCAACCCTCAGGCTAGATAGCCTCAAAACTATAGTATTTTGAGACTATCTTGCAATTTTGAGACTATCTAGCCTTAGGGTTGCAAGATACTAACAAAACTATAATATTTTGAGACAATCTTGCAATTTTGAGACTATCTAGCCTCAGGGTGGCGAGATACGAACAAAACAAGTATTTTGAGACTATCTTGCTATTTTGAGACTATCTAGCCTGAGGGTTGCGAGATACTAACAAAACTATAGTATTTTGAGTCTATCTTGCAATTTTTTCGGACTATCTAGCCTGAGGGTTGCGAGATACTAACAAAACTATAGTATTTTGAGACTATCTTGCAATTTTGAGACTATCTAGCCTGAGGGTTGTCAGATACTAACAAAACTATAGTATTTTGAGACTATCTTGCAATTTTGAGACTATCTAGCCTGAGAGTTGTGAGATACTAACAAAACTATAGTATTTTGAGACTATCTTGCAATTTTGAGACTTTCTAGCCTGAGAGTTGTGAGATACTAACAAAACTATAGTATTTTGAGACTATCTCGCAATTTTGAGACTATCTAGCCTGAGGGTTGCAAGGTTGTCACAAAACTATAGTATTTTGAGACTATCTTGCAATTTTGAGACTTTCTAGCCTGAGGGTTGTGAGATACTAACAAAACTATAGTATTTTGAGACTATCTTGCAATTATGAGACTATCTAGCCTGAGGGTTGCAAGATACTAACAAAACTATAGTATTTTGAGACTATCTTGCAATTTTGAGACTATCTAGCCTGAGGGTTGCAAGATACTAACAAAACTATAGTATTTTGAGACTATCTTGCAATTTTGAGACTATCTAGCCTGAGGGGTTGCAAGATACTCTCAAAATTTTGAGACTATCTAGCCTGACGTGTGTTTTGAGACTATCTCGCAATTTTGAGACTATCTAGCCTGAGGGTTGCAAGGTTGTCACAAAACCATAGTATTTTGAGACTATCTTGCAATTTTGAGACTATCTAGCCTAACAGACCTTCTCAAGGCAATGTTAGGTGCGTTTACATATTGGAAGGGTAAAATTAATCATCTTTTTATACTATGCAAATGATAAATGATTAAAGGACATTAATCATCATGGCGGCAAATTGTCAAGTTTACCACGTTCAGCTTTCCAGTCAGCATAATCTGCTGTCTTGTTCCTGGTCAGTGGGAATATCTCTGGCTTCCATAACTATGATGGAAAGGGTCATTCTCTCCATTACCCTAAATGCTTCAACTTTTAATTCATCTAAGTTTCTTTGTGGTCTATGTATATGCTATCAAATGAGTCCTGGCTAACTTAGTAATGATAAGCAATTAATTTACAGGCAGAGCTTGAGCTTCCCAAAAAGTATCCACAGTAGAATACCTAGCAGTGACATTATAGGGAGGAGGTGGACTGGCTTTGGAGTACATGAACTACTGCAGCCATAGACTGATCATTTAAGTCACATACAATAATGGAGGGCCTCACTCAGTCTAGTGAGCAACTTGTTTATGGCGTGTCAGCGTGCCATCACTTGTAATTTCCTAGATTAAAAGGGATCAGTTCCCATCTATAACACCTTGGAGCACATACTAGGTCCCTTCTATATGTAACTAGCTGTTGATGCATATTGTAACTATACAAACTTCTAAGTGTACACCATGCCTGGTAACTGTAGTAGCTACACTTCCCAGGCAACCATCCAACTGATTAGCTATCAAGCCCATAGCTACACAAGCAAGATGTTAGTAGAATTTCAAGTTGATACATTAATAGAGATAGCAGTTAGATATCTCTATACAGGATATCCCTGTCGCCTGTTGAGATCTAGATCTAGATGCTGGAACGTATGAAATTAAGTAAATATTCTTGAGTGCAGGTCGCAGGCATACATGTCTGTTTGCTAAGTGGATGCCTTATTAATAAGCTACATATAAACATAGGGAGGCACTAACTTTGGTCCGGGAGCCAATGGCTCCTGATTCTAGCTCCAGGTCAGTAGTTTGTCATAACATTTTAGAAAAAAACACACATTTAGCCCCTAGATTATTTGACTACATATAACCTTTATAGCCTATAGAACTATGGGCCTGGCTGGCCTATACCCCCAAAGGTTAGCATCTATTCCTGCATATATTATAAGATAGGTGGAATTATATTAGGAAAACATTAAAGAAAAGCCCTTGTAGCCATACCAGTCCATAAGGAAAGCAAACAATGAACACCAGTTGTATAATGGATATCGACGACACAGTAATGAGTAGAGAATTGTATCGACAGTTAATGCCGTCTCATACAATGTAGCCGGCACCAATTAATCCAGCAGCGGTTAGCGGAGGTCACTATTAGCCCGCCAGGTTCTCCAGGGTCCAGCGATGGAGATTAACCGCGGCTCAATAAGTCCATTGGTGATGATGGGGTAGGAACTTTTTTTTTAGCCTGGTTTCTGTACTGAGCATTAACAGGGACCACCATCTGCGTTCTTAGTTTTCAGGAACACCAATGTATCCATGGTATTTGTGGTTAAAAACAACCCCTTTTTCAAAGAAGCACTGAATTTTAGAGGCGTAAAAGGGGGGTTACTTTCAGTCCTAAAATTACGAAACTCCCCTTAAAATCCAGCTTGAACAAAATGACCCTTTCTTTTCAAAGTCCTGAGAGTTCCTTTGCGAAAGAAGATGCTTTATTCTGTAATCCAATGACATTGGAAGTGCAAGATAAAGAAGTCTTATTTTGCATTTCGCAGAACGTGGGACCTCTTCTGTGTCAGTGGAGACAGTGTCATACAACTGGGATTCATTTTACAGAGGATAAAATAGTTTAAAATGAACCAGATTGTTCCCTATGGCCATATTTCACGTGCTACGGTGCCTACTGCATTCTTTAGAATTCAGCTTGGCATTCGACAAATTATCAGATTAAGGGTCAATTTACTATTTTTGGAGTGCACGATATAATAATAAACCGTTAAATACGATACCTGGGCCACATAAATATGGGACGCTCTATTTGGGCTTTTATCACCCATAGAGGAACTAAGGCATTCCCACCATGCAATATTCTGCACGACAAGGTTGCCAATTTTCCCGCGCCACTATCACCGGCAGTGGAGCTGCTCGTATCATATATATAAAATGTGCAGGAATAGTAAATTTTGAGAAATCTGAAGATTTCAGGCACTCACTCCTATAAAATATGCCTGCCTGCCTCATCGCAGAGAACCCTTAAATGATTATGTACAAAGCTTTTAGCCTATTGCCAAAGGCAATTCTAGTTCTACAGGATTAGGAAGTGGGAAATTCAGAGATCGAATTAATCCCATTTAAGGTGGGACAGTCAGGCCTTTTAACGGAGCTCTTCTAAGGCTAAGTGGGTCTCCCCTTTGAGTGGGGTTGTAATATGGACTTTTTATGGTCGCTCAGGCTGTAGGGGGACATTTATATTATCCTCTGGTATGTGAGTGCATAAGCTGGATGTTAAAATAGTAATCCCATATTCTGAAAAGAACCTCTTCCTCCTTTTTCTATTTACTGCACTGTGCTATTCCAATTACAACAATGCTATAATATTTATTAATTGTGTGGGGAGATCTTGTATGGACACGTAGTATAATAGTCAATATCTCTGGAAGTAACACTACATATACCTTTATTGCATACATATAGCTTGCCCTAGGATATCTGCATGCACGGAATGACCTGTGTATGATAAGAGGACATGCTCATACCATCAATAACCTCCACATCTATGTCAGTTCAGAATGGAATTTAATATTACATTTCATCCCCATGGTCCTTTATATCCTCACCTTTTATCCTACGTGTATATAAATATGACAGACAGATCCCCTCCAAAGCTATATGCCTCATACCCACTCAGAGCACGGTCTGGTCTGATAATGTTTCATACGATATATATATATATATATATATATATATATATATATATATATATATATATATATATATATATATACATACATACATACATATATATATATATATATATATATATATATATATATATATATATATACATATATATATATAGTGGTATGTGCATCAAGTATCACCTGTATGTAGACAGCCGCTTGTATCAGTGGATACACTGTTAGAAGTCAGTGTTGTAGTTATACAGTAGAAAGGGACGCATTTTCGGCTTACAATAGGTTGTACGGTTTGCAATTCAGACCCTCCTACTATAAACTAAACTGAGTGTGACGTGGATCTCCACTTGACCCACTGCATGATGTATGATATCAGGAACCAGTGCGTTGAATAACTGAATGGATACAATGTCTCAATATTCTTCATTTAGAGAATCACTTTTAATGAACAATAATTATGTCTGTTTCTCACTCGGTACAAAACATATACTGTATTGTCGCAGTTCTAGCAATGTGAAATCAATAGGGATTAAAGCTTCCTACTTTCTGAGTGTCCATATACCCCCAGTGTCGATCTAAGGACAAGCAGAAGGTAAAACTAAAATATATTTTACTGTACATGAACCCTAACTTCTCACAGTGTGCTATGCTGATGTACTCTCCTTGGTCGATGGGATTGTCTACAGAGCACTCGCCTCCAGCAAAGGTACAAGCTTTCATAAAACACAGATGCGTGGGAGATAAAAGGAGGAACCCGCACATATATCCTGTTAGAGATATTGACAAAGGTGAGAGACAGAAATGCAACCATATTTTATGGCTAAAGGTCACGTCTAAGTACGAACATGAGAATGCCACTATACCCAATGCCACTTGTGCCTTGCAATGACAGACAATGTCACTTCATGAGTGATATTTATTCAAGGAAATGTTGTGATAACATTTCCGGAATTAACAATTTAATATCAAATATGTAATATTTTCATGACACACTATCTGAGAGACCACTTATACAATGTAAGTCTACATCCTTGTGGAGAGTACGTCCGCATGTTGAGTGCAACAATAGGCAAGAATCGATAAGGTGAGGGGTAATACAAACATGCTGTGTGGTGTATCAATCCCGCTAAGGCCAAATAAAAAATAGGGTTTGTTTCAGGTAACATGAGCAGAAAGTCTAGGGTTGGAAGGGTGAATCTTTTTTTACAGCCCCATCTACGATACCCTTAAATTAAACAAAAAAAGTCTAAAAGAGGGAAACAAAATCATTAAAAAAATAGGGTCGACCCTGTTTTGATAGCGTCGGTCGGGTGACCTGAAACAAAGCTTATTTCTTTGGCCTTAGCCTGCTGTAGTGGTGTATGGTGTTGGATATGGCAGGTGATGACACCCTGCAGGCACCCAACCTCTCAGTACCACACCCATAGATCTGTGTTATCTACACCCAGCCACACCCAGCTGAGTCAACCAGTGCTGCCGAGTCAGAAGGGGAGTCAGGTAGTGCTGCAAAGCGAGTCAGTGAGTCAAGGAGTGTTGCATAGTGAGTCAGGTAGTGCTGAATGGTGAGTCACGTAG